>PVJD01009234.1:0-64928 GCA_004026545.1 Mormoops blainvillei | reverse complement strand
ATGGAGGGTTATCAGCAGGGAGGGGGAGGGTGGAGAACGGGGGTGGGGCGGGGGGGAAGGTACAGGGAATAAGAAGCATAAATGGTAGGTACAACATAGACAGGGGGAGGTTAAGAATAGTATGGGAAAGGAAGAAGCCAAAGAATTTGTATGTACAACCCATGGACATGAATGGGGGTGGGGTGGGGGGGGAGGAATGCTGGTGGGAAGGGGGGGGTGCAGGGCAGAGGGGAATAAAAGCGAGAAAAAAATGGAACTGTAATAGCATAATCAATAAAATATATGTTAAAAAATAACTAAAAAAATAAAAATATGGGACCGCTTGGAAAATACTGAATACTTATGTAATATGTAAATAGGAAAAATGCAGGATATTAAAATTTCAAGTAAACCTAACATCATTTATTTTAAAATATGCATATGAATCAGATCAAGAAGGAAAATCAATCACTATGGTGAATTATGATTTTCGGCTCTAGTTTCCAAATTTCTTCTATTACCTATAATTTGTATTATTTTTTAAAAATTAACTTAAATCTCTGACTCTATATTATGTTAACCATAATCACCTCTGAGGAATAAGATTATAGTAAACTTCTGCTTTAAGGCCGATCTTTTTGTAATATTTGAAAGTTTTCCTATAAAAATAAACAACTTCTGTAATCAGAGAAAAAACTAAAAAAAATATAATCAGAGAGGAGCACAGAGATTTATGTACAAAGATCATACTCTTATTATAATGGTAAAAAAAACAGGTAAATAAGCATTGATGGCATATAAAGATGTTATATTTTGAAACTATTAAAAATCATATTTTCAAAGAATACTCATGAGAAAATACAGTGTATTAAAACAGGATATAAATACTAAAAAAAATGCACATATATACCAGCATCAAGTAAGCATTCAATAAACAGAAACTATTATTAATACAAAGATACTTACAAAACACACACACACACACAAAGGGTAGAAGAAAAACCACCAAAATGTTAACATACTAATCTCTAGGACATTTAACAGGTTATCTTACTTTGTCCTTTACAACCTTCTATATACTTCACTTTCCGTACAATAAACATGCATTACTTTTATAGTCAGAGAAATAGTTATTTTGAAAATGACAGATCCCTCTCATAGGTTTCAACACTCCCCCAAAAACCATAAATAAAAACAAAAAGAAAAGCCAGATCCAATGGATATGGTATTGGCTTCCCATGCAGAGTGGTTTTGGGGCCAGGAACTTTGTTCGGTCATAGCTCGTGTGAGTGGGCCTACCTGGCAGGCTATCTGAAAAAGGTGACAAATTAGATAATACCCATGAGTCCGTCCATCTTTAACATTCTGTGAATCCCAGACTAAGTGAGTTAACGCACGCAAAATGTTTTGATCATCTGTCACAAAGCAGGCGCTCAGTAGGAGTTAGGAGTTAGGATGTTTGATACTAGAGCCAATGGGGAAGAAAAGGCATCTTGGTGACAACCACTCCCCTTCGACTGTGGATCATCTGAGCTGTCAGCAGTTTGTCAGACTGCAAACTTTTTCTGTGAAGTGCTGTAAAATAAATATTTTAGTCTTCCTGGGCGAAAAGGGCTATATGGTCTCTCTCTCTCTAATTATTCAGCCTTGCCTTCATAGCCTGAAAACGGAACTAGATACTATGTAAACAAATGAACTTACCTGTTTCAATAAATCATTTTTACAAAAACAGGTATTACAAAAACATGAACCAGACTGTAGACTCCCTGGTCTGTTCTCCAGAAAGGCACATGCATGTTTCCACAAATGCCTACTGTGGAATAATCTGATTTTTAGTGATTTTCAGAGGCTAAAATGCTCTGTCTGAATCCAGATTTGGGGTAAGATGGGTATTACGATGAAGGGTAACAGGAAAGAAGCTTGTAATAGTTTCATCTCATTAAAGTAATACGGAGCTGGCCTCGTCCTCATACCTCGTAAGCTTTCTCCCTGCCACCCCCTCTTCACCCTCTCAATAATTAGCTGAAGGGTTCAGGGCAAGCCAAGTGGGGTTTTTCAAGAATCTGAAACACAATTCTTTCAACAAGACCCCATTAAGTGTACTCTTCTCTGAAGCCTTTCTTGGATTTTGTCGGTTTGCCAGACTCACATACCCGGGCTGCAGCTTGCACAATGGATCCATCTCTTCTGCCGCTTTGGGTCACTTACTAACAACGTGTCCTTGGAGAAGTTATCTATTCTCTCTACCGCAATTCCCTCGTTAGAAGCTATGTTGTTAGGAAGGTTTAACAAATGGCACAACTGCTCTGAACAGGGCCTATTAAGTGCTAAATATCAATTAACGTAAGGTCGCAAAAATCTGCGCGCGCGCGCCTTCCAACACTAGACTGCGAGCATCTTCTCATTTGGTAGGCTCCAATGTCACTTATTCCGTAACCCCGCCCCTGAATTCTGCGTCATTTTCGCAAGGAACGGCGAGTAAAATTTGATGGAAGACACTGACATCTGCGTTGGTGCTATAACACACTAGCTGTCCACTGAGCCTTGTAAACAAAGAAAGGCAGGGGTTACTGAACAGCCCCCGTATGCCCGGGAACTACGGAGCCCAGCTCTCGACACGCTCCACCTCTATTTGCCGTTTCTTACGAGGACGGTCCCTACTGCGTTTCTGAGCGGCAGGACGGATTGTGGGAAGTAGGTGGTATCCATACCCGGACTCGGGATTTCGTTTCCGACACTTATCGGATCACTTCTCTCTCACACCGTTCATGCACTCCACCTTCTCGGGCATCTCCTCGGGGCCGGGCCGAGGAAGGGGCCGGGCCCCGGCGAGGGCAGCGCTGAGGCCGCCGGGGGTTCCGGGCCGCACGCGCAGGCTGCAAGCCCGGGGAGAACGAGCCGGAGCAGGCTTCCTGGATAAGCCTCCGGCCGGCCGGCCGCCCCGAGCAGCTGCGGAGCCGCTTCCTTCCCCTCCCTGGAACCCCGCCCGCTCACCGTGATCCGGGGCCCTCCTCGGGTCAGCGACTGCAGCCCCAGAGATGCCCGGAATCCCCGGGCGCAGACCTCCCCGCCCCGGCCGGAAGAGCGCTGGCGTGGCCGGTAGTGCGTCACCGGCGGCCCCGCGCCCCTGCTCTCGAGCATCCCGCGGCTGCTTCGTTAGGAAGCGGGAGGCGCGCCCCCATGGGTGCCCACAAACCTGGCCGTGTGCCTGATATTCCATCAACACTACCTTGTCCCGGAACAGTGGCCGCCTCATCCCTCAGCTTAAAAAACATCCTGGCTTTGATATCCCGCTCCCTAGATCTAAGCATCTTACAGCAGTGGTTTTCTTTACTGCAGGTGCAATAAACTTGGCTGGCTTGATCGATCGTTTACTTTGGTGGCTCCTTCAGGGGGCCAGCTGTCTACTCCACTGTCTTTGTCATCCCGGGCTACCACAGCAAAATAACAGCTGAATGGCTTAAACAACGTAATTTTATTTTCTTACAAATAACAAGGCCAGACACACTCTCTCTGAATTCTTTCCTTCATAAGTAATTAGCTATTTTGGATATAAAAGCTGGACAAGGTAGTTGCTAACTTGACTTGACCAACCTTTAATTACGCTTCTCCGCCCCACACCCCTAAATTTTGACCTATCCTCAGTCTGAACCAACAATGGAATGTGGAACAACTCCTTAATCGAACGACCCCTTCTGAGAATGGGCAGCCCTTTTAGTCTCAGATTCTTCCCCAGCTGTGGAGATTCAAGGTGATGTGGCACCCGCTTCTGGCATTAGCTTCGAGTTCCCATGGGGCACCCTCGGAAAACTTGCTTGTCTTTGGGAAAGGGCTACTGGACAAAAGCCAGAGGCAGCAGCCCTAGGACTGAGCCCAGAATTTCCGTTTCCGCCTGGTGGCAGCAGCTCCTCACCAGCTCTGCAAACCTCCTGGAACGTGACGCTAGTGCTTGAGGTGGATGACCTGGGTACAGCCCCTGTCACCCTTGCCCTTCAGGGGTACCTGGCTCTATAGAGGCAGTGGGGTCTCTGCAGACCCTCAGTGCTAGGGCGGGTCTGCAGCCTCAGGAATTTGGAAGCAAGGAGAGCCTTGCAGGTCCTTTCACCTTGGGAGATATTTTTCAGTTGGCTCTCCACACAGTGGCAAAGTACATCTTCACAGTCCTGATGACTTTTCTGTGTTGCCCTTGTGCTCAGGAGATACCCACATTTGGGAGTCTCCCCAAATTCTGAGGTTCCTCAAGGCTGACCAAACTGTTGAGTGGGTGAGGGGCTGTCTTCAATGAGTGGAGGGCTGACCTCAGGGATGATGGCAAAGAGAACAACTGGTTATGAGAGTTATACCAAAGCAGGAGAGAGAAATATTTAAAGTACAAATAAGAGATCAGAGGGTGAATGGAAAGAATGACAAGAATTGAGGAAGAAAAAGGAGGGGAAAAGAGAAGGAAAGGCAAAGGGAAGAGAGTGAGGGGTGGGGAAGAATGTGTAAGAAAAGAAATGGGGAGGGAAAAAAAAGAGGAAAGGGAAAAAGACCAGAAGATATGACCTTTGTCCCACTGCTGCCATCTGTAGGCCCAGCCTCCCAAGCTCATTCTCAGCACACAAGTATTTCCTCAGGTCTGTATATCTTGAGTTCCCCATAATCCAGCATGGTCTCCTGAGCTGCAGGGGGCTGTGACGGCATCTCTGAAGATGCCCCGCTCGGTGTGCGGCGGCTCAACTCAGAAACAAGAGTGTGGACAAGGAAAGGTGTGAGCAGAGCCAGATTCTGGCCTGTTCCCTGCCCCAAATCAGGTCTTCTAAACCACCAGGGCCTCTTTGTTGGCTTGTGTGTGACCGCCTCGCTCACTGCCGCCTCGCTCACTGCCGCCTCGCTCACTGCCGCCTCGCTCACTGCCGCCTCGCTCACTGCCGCCTCCCTCTCCCTCCTAGCTGCCTGCTACTTTCTCCTGTGGTCACATTAGGTGTAGATATTCTGTGGACATGTAAATAGTATGAATGTCTATATGCAGGGGTGTCCAACCCATGCCGCAGGATGGCTATGAATGAGGTCCAACGCAAAATCATAAATTCACTTAAAACAGATTTTTTTGTGATTATGGGTCACAATGTGGCTGCAGACTCTTGCTGGACAGCTCCAGGAAGCCAGGAGGTGTCTTCCTCTTGGTGGTCCTCCCACTAAGATCCTCCTGCGGAGCCCAGGAGGAACAGGGCGGGAGGCAGGTGAGACCCAGCTCAGTCCCAGCTCAGTCCGTACTCCAACATGAATTTCAAGTGGACCTCTCTCAAAGGACTAGACTAGTCAAAGAGCTATCCCATGGGAGCGTGAATAGTCTTGAAGAGGGGAAGTCTTTAATTTCCCATTAAACTGTAAATATCTGAACAGCGAAAAATTAAAATAAAAGGATTAAGTGTAAACTAGGTAAAATATTTACAACACATATGGCACGTAAAAGAGTAATTTCTTTACTACAGTTTGTACAAATCAATTCTTAAACGGATCAACAGCCTAACAGAAAGACTGCTAAAGAACATGAAAAAGTAATCAATTCACAGAAAAAAAGAAAACACGCATGGCTTTCAAACACAAGACACGATTACCTGTTTCACTCATAACTGAATGCAAAACATGAGAGTAATTTTCATTTTTCAGATGAGAAAACAATAGTTTTATAGAGGATTCGGGGAAATGGGCATTTTCATACACAGTCATATGCAATTTCTATCAAAATATCAAATGCACTTACCCTTTATCAGTTTATCCTGCAAAGCTGCACACATACAAAGGAGGGTGTGCCAGGGTATTCAGCATGGCATTGTTTATAACAGCAAAAGACAGAAAAGAACCTACATGCATCATGGTACATCCACACTATGGAAGGTCACAGAGCAGTGATAGAAATGAACGAATGAGGTAGATCTCATAGGTCAATATAGAACCATCTTCAAGACAAGAGAAAAAGCAACATATGTAGACAGTGTGTATCCTAAACTCCTGTGTGTGTGTGTGAGACGGGAGAATACAGAATATTGTAAATGTGTGAACTAACTCTAGAAGGGTCGTCAAGGTTTTTTTTTTTATGCCACAGTTCTCTCTGGGTCCTCTGGGCTGGAAGACTTACTCTTCACTGCTTGCTTTCAAACAACTTCAGATGAGGAGAGGGGTCCCTGGAGGTACACTGAGGAAGTGGCCTGGGAGACAGGGGAACAGGCTTGGCCTCAGTTGTTCTAATCCTGACTGAGGCTGCTGGCTCTGTAAATGGGATGAGAACTTCCCTCCTGAAGGGACAGTTAAGTGAGGTAAAGACACCTGGCACTCAGCATGGCGCCCAGCACACAGGAGCCCCTCAACTATGGGCAGTTACGACCTTCCTACTGGGTGGGGCTGCCTCCCCTGCTCTCCCCCCCACACCACAGATGTGTTGGCCCCTGTGAATACACAGAGTGGCCTCAGAGAGGCACAAGGACTCCTGGGCCCAGGGCGCATCTGGCCTGGGCCAGGCCCCATTTGTCATGGGTCACATCTTACCAAGATGTGGAGGCCTGGATTTCTGGCATGGGAATTTTCTGATGGCCCCCACGGACCACTCATTCCATCTGTCCCTTCTCTGACCCCCTGGGCTCATTAGGTCAGAATCCCATGGACCCTCTTGGACTCTGACAAAAGCCATCTGTGAGGTCCCCAGGATTCCTTTCGCTCTCACAGCCAAGCCCCACCGCCCAAGAGAATGTCTCACCACTGTGCACAGGCCACGAGCTTTCCCTTTGATTAACCTGCCCCCAATCATAAAAGATTCAGGCTCATTGTGAAAAAATGTAGATGATGCAGGAAAACTTAACCAGTGTTAACACCAGGTACATTGTTCCCTTCCAGTCTTTTCTATGCTACAAAACAAAACCAAACAAAACCCCCAAAAACAAGAAAAGCATCTTAGAAATTAAGCTGATTATTGCCAAAATGAAAAATTCACTAGGAAGGTAGAGAAATAGTCAAGGTGGTCTCCCAGAAAATGGCACAAAGAAATGGAAACTAGTTGAGGAACAACACAGAAGGTCCAACATTTGACTGACAGGAATTCCAGAAAGAGTAAAAAACCAGAAAATTTGGAAAGGAGGAACTGTCACATAAATAACACAAGAAAATTTCCAAGAGTAAGAGTACCTGAGTCACTATATTGAGAAATTCCACTGAGAACATCGGGAAATTGAGCAGACCAAGGATCGAGTGGATACTTTATTATTATTGTTTGTCCTCACCTGAGGACATTTTTTCATATCTTGTAGAGAGAGAGGGAAGGAGAGGGAGAAACATTGATGTGAGAGAGAAACATCGATTAGTTGCCTCCAGTACATGCCCCGACCGGGGACTGAACCTGCCACCTGACCAGGAATCAAACCTGCAACCTTTTGGTTCACAGGACAGTCCAACCAAATGAGCTACACGGGTCAGGGCAAAGTAGACTTTAGAAGCTTCTGGGCATTGGGGTGGGGGAACAGATCACAGTAATGCAAATACTATTTATTGTCAAAGAAACAAGAATCAGACTGGAATCAGACATTCACAAACTTCTGAGGAAATTTTTAATCAAGAATTCCAGAGCCAGTCAAACTACCAAACAAGTGCGACGGTTGAGAGTTTCAGATACAGAAGCGTTCAACAATTTTGCCTTGTACATAATCTTTCTTGAGGATGCGCTGCCGTAAAGTGAGGGAGTAAATGAAGAAAGAGAAAGATGTGGAATTCAGGATATAACAGAGCCCCGTGTAACAACAGAACTGTGAGCAGGAAGACCACCAAGGACAGATTAGAACAGGAGGCTGCAGGTATCAGGACGGGAAATAAACAGGAAAAAGTGGCACTCAACAGAGTTACTGGATGGAGAATTTGAAAACAACAACAACTGAGTTGGTGCTAAAAGCAACCAGTGCCGGGGAAAACAAGACAACTAGAACTTCAGTAAAAACACAATGCTGTTCCAAAAAGGAAGTATGATCAGAGTAAGCTACTCGGATCTGCAGTGGACAACATTTACAGTCACAATGACATTCCTGCTGTTTATTTTCTGCTTTTAGAACAAATCAGTAAACAAAGCATAAAAAGAGACTGACTATGGTTAGAGACTAGAGTTCAATAGTTACCAGACTTGACACTGTCAGAGGCAGAGCTGGAACAGGGAAGGAGAGAAAGGGCGGGTGCATGCCCTGTCCTAGAAAATGGGAACTGAGATACTGCTTATGGTTAATACAATAAAAACTAAGTAAGTACATATAATAAATAATCTATTTTTCCTGATTATAAAATTCTTGCTCCTTATAGGAAATATCACTTTTTAAAAAATCCTTTTAATTATCCGCATTTCTATTACCCATAGGTCTTGGGTCTGAGCCTAAGTTCTGCAATTTACCATCTGTATGGCTGTGAACACGTCACTTAACCACTTAAACATTTTTTTATATTTCTTCCAGGTAATTTATCTGTATACTTTTTACTAGTATATGTAACATTATGAGGACTGTACTATATACACAATTTTCAGTCCAGATTGTTTTCACTTTAAAGCATAAAGTAAAACTCTGGATACGCATCATGTCATGCCCTTCTATATTTCTAAATATAATTCTAAATACACCCTTGGCCATAGGGCCATCAGAGGTTTCCCAGAGGCGGGGCTTGAATCAAATCTGAAAAGAAGCCTACATAGGCTAAGTAGGCAAAGGCTGGGTGGAAGGTGGAGGCGAGGTCACAGGCACGGGGGACAGCGGGAGCAAAGGCACAGGGAGCAAGCAGGAGCCTCCAGGCTGCAGTAAAGGGTGCGCAGGGGGCAGGGAGAGGGGTTTGGAAAGAGACTATGAAGAGCTTAGTCAATCATGTGAATGGATGCAGACTGTTTCCCATGAAGGACACGAGAAGAGGGTTTGGCAGACCTTGTTTGCTCTGGCATCCAGACCTAGGACCGTCTGCCACAAGGAGAGTGCACAATAAACATTTTTGTACTGAACATATGTATGATATACTGCAAGCCAGAACGCCTCCTGGGTTTCTGGTCTGGGCGCTGGATAATGCCATGATTCACTGGGACGGGGGGGTGGGGTGGGGGGCCTCAGGAGCGAGCTTTGTAGTCTCACCTCATTTTTGAAAGCGTCACTGGCGACACATCCCCAGGAGAGCCTTTAGGCCCTAGAGGATACATGAATCGGCCTCAGGAGCCTGCATGTCCCTGCGATGAGCACAGAACTGAATGTGCCACCTGCATTTCTCCCGGAGAGGGCCCACAGCCTCCATCAGATTCTCCAAGTGGCTGTGACCCCAGAAAGGTCAGGCACACTGCATGGAGCTGCAAGGCAAGAAGCGACAGAAGTGGGAGGACAACTGCCTCGGCAGGGGAGAAGGGATCCAGAGCGCGAAGGATGGGCTTGGCCTGATCACACCTCTTCCTGGGCCTGGGGGGACTCACGGCCAGTTGTGTCGGTGCGCGTACACTGAGGAAGTCTCTCCCGCCTGCTCCCAAGGCACACATCCACCTTACTGTCACTTTCCCATCACTGGGCTGCACACTGTACTACACATCTGTAGGTCTCCCTTGAGAGTGGGGACACGCTTTCTTGCTCAACCCTTAAAGCCCATCACTAGGCCTGGCCCTCTGTCCGACAGCTCTTGGTACCTTAAGGTCATGAGGTTTCAAAGCTCCTATTCACTTCTAGCAAGACCAGCCAAAGAAGGGAGATGACTCCAAACCAAAGCCAACTCTGACCCAAAAGGGGCAGTCACTCCTTCCCTATCAGCAGTGTACAGACCCCTGCGTGTCTTGGGTGGAGATCGGCTTCTCGCGATCTCCTCTGCAAATGGGCTCTGTGGTCTAGCGGTCCCCTCACTCCATTCTGGCCACCCATGATCGTGCACCAAGGACCACAAGGGGTCGCTGCTGACGTTTTCACTAGTTCACAAGCAAGAGCGTGCCCACCATCCCCTCCAGTGGCTCAGTCATGGCCACCCAGGACTACAACTGGTGCCGCCTGGGCTCCACTTCCAGGAACAGCTCCTGCGAAGTGCTGAGTACCCTGGGGAAGTCATCCCCCACCACCCTCCAAGGCTGACCTGTGTCACTGGTGGGCGAGTTTCTTTTTTCAGGAAGTCCACTCTCCTGTCCATGGCCACAGCGTCGGAACCCCCAGAGCACTAGAAATCTCCCCAGGCCTTCAGCAGCATGATCACCTGTGACCTGGCTCAGGAAGCCACAAGGAAGCAGCCTGTCGGCCAGCCCGGCAGTGTCGACACTGGGCCCCCATCCTAAGTGGACACCACCAGCCACCAGACTTCCAGAGGCGCTAGGCTCTTAAGCCTCTCCCCCATCTCTCCTCCTTTACCCCCTTCACTCTCCTCGCCCCACCCCATAGACTATGCAGGCAGTAGCAAGCAGAAACAGTTGGGTTCTTTGCTATCAAAACAGCAAACCACCAAAAAGGAAGTTGAGAGAGCCCCACTCTTTACTACCCAAGCCACATGCAAGCCTTCCTGACACCCCACAGCTGCGTGCCTTGCACCAAATGGAAAATAAATGACAAGTAGCCAGAAAAAAGAACGTGTACAGAAAAAAAATGGGTGGTGATTCATTTTGAGGGCCAGAGTGGAACTGAGAGGGAGAGTTATTAGTTGGGGAAGGATCTGATCTATCTAGCAATCCACTAGGCTTACACGACTGGTGCAGGGTCGGGGTTCCTGAAGCGGGGTGCAGGTTTATGGAATCTCAGATCAGGAGATGAAATACAAGCAGAAACATAAAAAGTCATTTTGATGAATGAGGAACACACACACATGTTACGTAAAACTTGGTTGGCTTGCATAAATAGAATACTTGATACATTCACTTAAAATACAAATAAAATAAGTCAGGTCACAGAATCTTAACAGTCAAGAGTTAATACAACAGAAGGACCATCAGGGCAGCCAATGTAGTTAAAATTCTGTTTTGGTGAAACCACACAGAACACTGCCCTTCCAGAGCGTTGTGCCCCTCCCCCGCAGTGACACACCCATTCTGGGTCCAGGCTTTACTTGACTGCAGTGGCTCATTAAGTTGGTTGCACAATGGATCCCCTTCAGAGTTTTAAAAATACTGAGGCCTGGAAACAGAAAAAAAATTTAACTTTTCCCTGAACTTCTGGTCAAGATGGAGGCGTTGATAGATACAGTTCACCTCGCACAACCAAAGGAAGGATAATAACAAATTTAAAAACAAAAAACAATCAGAACTGCCAAAAAACTGAATTGTATGGAAGTCCAACAACCAAGGAGTTAAAGAAGAAACATTCATCCAGACTGGCAGGAGGAGCGGAGATGGGCAGCCAGGGTGAAGAGGATGTAGGGTGAGGCAGCATCTGGCTGACTGGGTGGTCCCACATTTGCATGCAGATTAACCGAGATGAATAACTGGGGAGCAAGACCAACTGAGCAACCAATGATGGCAGCACTGGGAAAATAAAGCCTCAGAACCTCTGGCCATAAAAACCCGTGGGGGTTGTGGTAGCGGAAGAAACTGCCAGTCTCTCAGGAGAGTCTGTCTCAGGGGCCCAAGGGGTCCTAGAACATATACAACAAGCCCAGCCGCCTGGGAATCAGCACCCGGGCAGCACCTGGAAGGGTGCCATTCGCTTGTGGGAAGCAGGGAAGTAATTCAAAGTGGGGTGAGAGCTGAGCAAGCAGCACTGTTCCCTCTCTGCCTCACCCCTACATACAGTGCCACAGTGCAAAAGCAAAGTGGGTTGCCTAGCCCTCGTGAATACCTAAATCTCTGCCCCTTACAACATAATAGGGGCACCGAGAAGAAACATGCCCCAAATGAAAGAGCAGATCAAAACTCCAAAAAAAGAGAACTAAGCAACAAGGAGAGAGTTAACCTCCAGATGCAGAATTCAAAACACTGGTAATCAGAATGCTGACAGAAATGATTGAATACAACTGCAAAACAGATGAAGAAGTGAAGGCTAAGCAAAGTGAAATAAAGAAAAATGTAGAGGGAACCAACAGTGAAGGGAAGGAAACAGGATCTCAAATCAACAATTTGGAAAAAAAGGAAGAAATAAACATTCAACCTGAACAGAATGAAAAAACAAGAATTCAAAAAAATGAGAGGCTTAGGAATCTCTGGGACAACTTTAAATGTTCCAACATCGGCATCATAGGGGTGCCTGAAGGAGAAGAGGAAGAGCAAGAAATTGAAAACTTATTTGAAAAAGTAATGAAGGAGAACTTCCCCAATCTGGCAAAGGAAAAAGACATACAAGTCCGGGAAGCTCAGAGTCCCAAGGAAGTGGGATCCAAAGAGGGCCACACCAAGACACACCACAATTAAAACGCCAAAGGTTAAAGAATCTTAAAGATAAAGAATCTTAAAAGGAAGAGGAGAAAAGCAGAGAGTTACCTACAAAGGAGTTTCCATAAGACTATTTCCTCTCTGAAATAGTCTTAAAAGAAGCTGATTTCTCAAAAAGAAACCTTGCAAGCAAGAAGAGGTTGGCAAGAAGTATTCAAAGTCATCAAAAACAAGGACCTATATCCAACATTATTCTATCCAGTAAAGCTATCATTTAGAATGAAAGGGCAGATAAAGTGCTTCCCAGACAAGGTAAAGTTGAAGAAGTTCATCATCACCAAGCCCTTATTATATGAAATGTTAAAGGGACTTATCTAAGAAAAAAAAATCAAAACTATGAACAGTAAAATGACAACAAACTCACAATGATCAACAACTAAACCTTAAAAAAAAACAAAAAACCTAAGCAAACAACTAGAACAGGAACAGGATCACAGAAGTGGAGATCACATGGAGGGTTGTCAGCAGGGAGGGGAAAGGGGGACAACAGGGGAAACGGTGCAGGGAATAAGAGGCATAATTGGTAGGTACAAAATAGACAGGGGGAGGTTAAGAGTAGCACAGGAAATGGAGAAGCCAAAGAACTTATATGACCCATGGACATGAACTAAGGGGGGGACTGCTGGGGGGAATGAGGGAACTGGGCGGAGAAGAACAAAGGAGACAAAAAAGGGGACAACTGTAAATATACTTAAAAAAAAGAAAGAAAGAAAAAGTTTTAAAGAGCCCCAGGTGACATGCAGCCAAGGCTGAAAACTGCTGCTTTACTGCAAGGTTGGGCCAGATTCCCAAACCTAGCTTTGTATCACAGTCACCCAGTGGCATTTCTGAACTACCTATGAATGGAAATCCTTTGACAGGAAATCACAATCATCCATGCCTGAGTATGGAGGATGAATACGCAATGTAAAGCTAAACACAGTTTACCTGTCTTAATGCTCACACATCCCAGGTGACAGCTTCCAGGAAAGTATACCACTCGCCTCTTGGTGGGTCACAGGTTTACCCCAAAACTTCACACCTGAGCTTCCTGATCATGATGGGTGGGGGGGGATCCTAACTTGTTCCTAATCTCAGCAGGTATGTGCTATTATCTCTGGTTCTCTCCACTCCCAGACAAGGGGACAGAAACAGTCACTGCCGGGGGTATAGTGAGGACTTGAGCATTTCTGATTCTTACTATTGAATTCTGATTTCTTGTGTTTGTGTCCATTTGATTCAGAGTGGTGTGGGGAAAAGAAATTGCACATGCTTTGATGAAAGATTGTAGTTGAAGGAGGAAAAGAAGAAATTAATATGCTTTCTTGTGCATGCCTTCTGTATGTGAAAGTGCTCTGTAAACGACTAAACACCCTGATGATTAACACTCGGTCTTGTAGAAACGAGACAAGAGCACAGGCCTTTTCCACACCAGCTGCACCAAACTGCTCATCACCAGGCGAGGCAGTCACGATAAATGCCCTTGCATGCTGAAAGGCGGTGGTGGGCAGACTCAGAAGTCAGGACACTTACATCCCAGTCTTAGATTTGCTGCCTGCTGGTCACACTGCTTAAGGCACACCCCAAAATCTGTCACCTCTACTTCCTTACCTAAACATGAGACTACATCCCCTTTCTCGTCTCTCCACAGATCTGGGTGGGGATTACAGGTGGCTGGACAAGCAGCACAGCAGAACAAACAGAATCTGGATTTAGGTCTTGGATTTGAATATGGGCTGTCACTTGCCATGTGGCCTTGCTTTAAATGACCACTCACGGGTGAATGGGGCAAACACCTCTTTTGGTGCCGCAAGGATTAAGGTAATGACCTGCGTAAAGCATGCGATAAGTGCCGGGTGTCATGATGCTATACAGGAAGGTACACAAAGAATCAAGTTCCATATAAATACAAGGCAACAGTACATAACTCTACCTATTGCATAGTTTTATAAATAATTTTCCAGGAGTAAAGGCTCAGTGGTAACAAAGGTATCTTACCTTAGCCAGTTTCTTCATCCTTCTAAAAGTTTTCATATTCCAATACCTCCGAACTTCTCAAAAACAAAACAGAAAACAAAAACCTAAGACCTTAGGAACCCCACTCTGCCCGCTCTCTTTTCAATTCCCTCTTTATCCTCCCAGAATTAGAAGGGCTCCATTTTCCCCTCTGAAGACCATATATAAAGTAAAAATGACACATAAACTGGGGAGAAGCCATGGGCCCACCTCTAGGCCGGCTTCTCCTTTGACCCCTCTACCTGGGAAGGAGCTGTTAGGAGCATCTCCCTGAAATGGAATGCAGTGGGAACGGGGAGTTACCAGGAGAGACGTGAAGTGGCCCCGGTGCGTCATCTCCATCCACTCTCACGTGCTTGGCCAGGTAGACCGGGAAGTGGTCAGGAGAGACTCACCAGGGCTCCCCAGAACTCCGCCATATCAAGGTTCATGAGGTACAGACGCTGAGGGAAGCAGTCGTTTGCCCACTTTTGTCCATTTTAGGAGCACTAGACAGTTAATAGGTCTATAAAATTTTTTTGATTACCTAGGGAATGGAAAACTTATAAATATTCATAGATGAGCTGTTGGTGAGCTGCTAACCCCAAGTGGTTCCCTTAACTAGTCACTGCTTAGTCCCAAATACTAGGAGACAAGGTTCAAAGCGCCAGAATCCCACCAGGCAGCCCTACACCAGTAACCTGCCTTTTGCTCAAAAAATTATCAGTTTTAAAAAACAAAATTTAGCTTAAAAACACCTGTCCTCAAATGGGATCTCTATCACTTAGCTTTGCAGGACCCATTTCTAAAACAGTCACATTCTATTTCAGGCAACATCACCACTTAACAGATAATTAAAAACAAAGTCCTTGCCTTTGGGAGTTTAGTTTTCATTTTCTTAACATTTGACTCTGAAATGCTTGTTTTGTGCTGCACTCCTGAAAAACATAATTTTTAAGGACAGAGCAGGCCTTGTTCTCACAAGGCAGGGAGAAAAGAGCAGAGGTGTCTACGTCCTTGACGCGTCACTCGACCAGGTGGGTCCTGTGGTGTCGCATGAGGTGCGAATTCGAAATGAAGGCTGCACCACACTTCTCACATTCGTAGGGCTTCTCGCCTGTGTGGGTGCGCTGGTGCACGGTGAGGCTTGACCGCTGCCTGAAGGCCTTGCCACACTCACTGCACGTGTACGGCTTCTCCCCGTTGTGGATTCGCTGATGGATGAGCAGGTAGGAGCTGCAGGTGAAGGCCTTCCCACACTCGTTGCACACGTAGGGAAGATCTCCACTGTGGATCCTCTGGTGCACAATAAGGCAAGAGAGCTGACTGAAGGCTTTTCCACACTCGCTGCAGTCGTAAGGTTTCTCTGCGGTGTGGATTCTCTGGTGCACGATCAGGTGTGAAAAACAACTGAAGGCCTTTCCACACTCTTTACACTCATATGGCTTCTCACCAGTATGGCTTCGCTGATGCACGATGAGATTGGCGCTCTGGGTGAAGGCTTTGCCACAGTCATTACAGGCAAAGGGCTTCTCCCCAGTGTGGATCCTCTGGTGGACGATGAGGTTGGAGCTCCGAGTGAACGTTTTCCCACACTCGTTGCATTCATAGCACTTTTCTGTAATGTGGACTTTCTGGTGCCGAGCAAGCTGTGAGCTGTAACTGAAGGCTTTCTCACACTCACTGCACTTAAAGGTTTTTTCTAAGGAGTGGATTTTTTGATGCACCGTCAGGTTGGAACTCTGAGTGAAGGCTTTCCCACACTTGGAACAAACGTAGGGTTTCTGTCCAGTGTGGATTCGTTGGTGCACGACGAGGTTCGCGCTCTGGATGAAGGCCTTCCCACACTCGTGACACTCGAAGGGTTTCTCCCCCGTGTGGATTCGCTGGTGCACGACGAGGTTTGCACTCTGACTAAAGCCTTTCCCACACACGCTGCAGGTAAAGGGTTTCTGCCCAGGCTGGTTTTTCAGGTTTTTAACAGGGCCGGAACTAAAGCGGTATCTTTCCCCGGATTTCTGACATTTCTGGCCTTCCTCTTCTTTGAAGCTTTCAGGTATGTGACAGTCCTTCGCTGCCACTTGTCTGAAATCTTTCTTCTCCCTCTTTATTCTCTGCCTTTTTAACATGGTCCCTTTTTCACATGCTTCTTCTAATTCTGGTCCTTGAGAGTCAGCTTTCTGGATTCTTCCTGATATCATGAAGGGTTTTTCTGCTTCATCACATATTTCAGTTTTTGGAACCAATAACTGTGGGTTCTTGGTTTCAGCAACTAAAACAAACAAAAAATACAAATGTTAGCTTTTGCTGACCTGGAAAAAGAATAGGATAATAAAGTAACGGTCAGGAAGTATGAAACTTCAGGGTCTGTAAAAGTCTTCATCAAACAAAAGAATCCCTTCAGGTGTCACCTCTCCTCTGCAAGTTCTTCTGCCAGGTATGTGATCTCCCCACGCTCAGAGCAGAAACCGCTGATTCTCGGTCTCTCCAGCACTTCCCTTTGCCTCCATTAGATTCTTAACACACTGCCTCATTCCAAGGAAGCTGTCTCCGTCTCCAGACAGGTGTCCTCCCAGCTGTCTGATGCCTGAGCTCACAATTAAGACCAGTTCTGAAGGACAGAGTGTGTTCCTGGGCTCGTCTTCTTGCCTTAGCCTCTTAGTGTGGATCTGCTTACAACCCACCGGTTCATTAGGGAGATTCCCTACATGTCAGTGAAAATCTAGGCAACTTAGGCTTTGCGTCCGTGGACGCTGGATATCAAAGGGAAGATAAGCAGGGACAGAAAGGGCCGCATGGGACACCAAGAGGACTAGCGTGGCCAAAAGCCTCCCAGACACTGAAAGGCTGTGCAGCAGAGAAGATTAAGAACATGAACTCTGGAGCCAGACTGCATGGCTTCAAACACCTGCTCTGCCATGTACCAATCGCACGACTGTGGGCTAGTGCCTGAGCCTCTCTGTGCCCGTTCCCTTGCCTATAAAACAGAGATGAGAGTAGTTTCTACTTCATTAGGTCACGAGAGGAGGGGCTGCGTTTCTCTATGTCAGCTGCTGAGGAGAGCCATGGGGCACAGGAAGTGGCTCTGTGAGTGTCTGCAGTGACTTTTGGCCAGACCACTGGTGCTGTGGGTCACGGTGCTGGGGGCCAGGAGGGAAGATGAACCTTAGGGGATTGCAGTTGCTATGGTGACAGATGGAAACACTAGAAGGGACTAAAGAAAAACGGAATAAACACCTTACCACTTGTGTCAAGGAAGCAGCCTAGCCTCATGTCAGAGAAAGCTGACCCTTTTGCGTTAAGTATGAGACATGGTGCAGCCTGCTCCACTGTGCCAGAAAATAACCATAAGAACATCAAAACCTCCCAAAGTTTTATTTAAAATTTTTTTTAGATTTTATTTATTTTTAGAGAAAGGGGAAACAAAGGAGAAAGAGAGGGAGAAAAACGTCGATCAGCTGCCTCTCGCACGCCTCTAGCTGGGGACCTGGCCCACAATCCTGGCATGTGCCCTGACTGGGAACTGAACTGGCGACCTTTCAGTTCACAGGCTGGCACTCAATCCACTGAGCCACACCAGCCAGGGCTGAAACTTCTTGAAGTTTTAAAATTCCGACCACTGCATCAGGACCCTGATGGTGTCAACATGGGGTCCTGCAGTCAATGACATCACAGCTCTGTCTGTCTCCTCTCCAGCTGTACCGCCCCTGACCATGCAATGCACACCCATGCAGCCGGGGCCGCGCTCCACCAGAGCTGGCGGAGCAAACCCTTATTAAGTGTTTGGGAATTAAATAAAGCTCAGGAACACTGCTCAGACGATAAGGCAAGTGGGATGAGGGTCAGCAGGGGTGGGAGGCAGGCCTTCCCACTGGCAGTGTCAGCTTGGAAGGGAGCAGCTGCATCACACAGCCACTGCCAGGGGGAATCCAGCATCCTTAGCACGTTCTACCGGCTCAGGCCAGGGTGACTCTCTAACTGGACAAGAGTGGCTGGGACAAGGCAATACAGGGCTCTGGGGAACAGCCCTGATTTGGCTGCCTGGTTAAGATTATAGTGACATGAAATTCCATCATAATCATTCAGGTAAGAAGGGCAGTGTCACAGGAAGGAAGGGCCTGAGTATGAGATACAGTAGAGCCCAGAACGTGACAATAAAAAAAATCTGAAATGTTAACCTTTTTCTGGTTATTTCTACTCCCATTGTTGATATCTTTTTAAAAAAAAATCTGCTCCATTTTTCTTCCTGTAGTTTGACTGTTCTTAGTATCTCTTTACTTTTCCCCTCTACCTCTTTTCCCTACTGCCTCTCTTATCCCTCTCCAATCCTGGTGTTTATTTTTTTTAATTTTATGTGAAATATTCCAATTTTTCCTTCATATAGTTTCATGTCTCTTCTGTTTTCTTTGTTCACTACAATCTTCTCATTTCTGTTCTCTACTAGTCTTTATCACCTACATTGTACCTTACTTTTCTCCCTCCTACTGCTCCGTCCCCACTTTTCCCACCGCCTCCTTCTTTCCTTCAGCTCCTCACCATGAACACTGGGGGGCCCATCCCCCACCAAGCAGGTCCCCAACAGAACAAAACCCAGGGATCCATTAGCCCATCGCCTCACTCTCCCCGCTGACCTCACTCCCACCTTGCTTATGGTGAGACTTAGAAAGCCACGAAAGATGAAGACCAGTGGGAACTACTAAACCAATTAGATCCAGTAACAGAAACATTCCTTATATTTTCATAATGCTCTATGTTAAAATTATTACAGAACCAGGTATACCTGTAGCCCAAAATATCTTGATGTGAGTGGTTATTTAACAGTTTCATTACACAGACAGATGAAGTAACAGCTCGGGTCTTGGCAAGCACCCAAGGAAACCAGGGCCAATCCTGTGTGCTCAAACTCAAATTGAAATCAAAAGAAAAATACCTTTCTTTCACTTTTGTCATAAGCTGCTAACTATATTCTGAGATATGAAGGGTAATTAGGTATACTAAATTTATAAGTCCAGTTCATTAGAGGTACTAAAGATTAATGTTTATCAAGATTTGTAAGATTTGTAAATCTGCCTACTTAGGTGCTGGAAATGTTTTAAAGAACTAAAGATATTAAATTTGCAATTTAATATATTTTTTGAGAAAACAAAAAAAAAATTGTTGTGTAGGTGGAATTGAATGTCTAAAAAAGTTTAAAATTTTTAATTTGTAAAACTTGAAGCTTATTTAACCATGAATTAAAGTGCAAGTGTTCTCGTGTTTACAAAAATAGTTCTAGATGAGTAAAATAACTAAAAATAAGTTATACTTAAAGGCTTCAAAACTTGGTTTTAAACATATAAATTTTAATAAATTCAACATTAACTATACAGAAAACTATAGATAGGCTCTCTCAGGTTTAAAAATCTAATAAATCAAAATCCAAAGCACATTCATGTCTATTACATGATTTTACATCAAAATGAAACTTCTCCTTCACTGGTATAGGAGCTGAAAAAGGGAGAGTCTGTGCCGCATCCACTGCTCCACCCCCCAGCACAGCCGCCCCGCCTGGCACACAGGACGTGGGCCCCCGACACACCCCGCATCTTCTGAACAAAGGCAGCCCTACTCTACGGGACAAGGAGTGGAGGTCCAGAGAGTGAGCAGATTGGCTCAAGGTGACAAAAGTCTCAGGGGCAGGGGAGCCACTATCCTCAGGTCTCTCTTACTTCTTAGAGCTCAGTGTTCCACTACTACCTGCTGCTGTGGGACGGTGGGGAGCACTTCCACAACGGCTGGCAGCAAATCCTGGCTGGGAACAGAGTCCTGAATTAAGAGGCGGGGATGGAAAACGGAGGCCACTGCTGGCGGATGAGTGCAGCAGTCGGAGTTAAGACTATGAGTGATTGATAGAGCAAGACAACAGAGAAACATGATACACGGGGGGCCTGCTCCACTGAGAATGGAACAGAAAGCAAAAAGTGGGGAAGAGAGTCTGCAGAGCTTGGGAAATGAGTAACAAAGAGACAAGAAGGTTCGGTAAAGATCTTAACCATCCTCACAACACTGTTAGGAAAGTGACTTACTCCGCGAATGCCTGAGGACCTGGCCGGGGAGCACGGTGGGTTCAACAGACTCAGACTCAGCCCTACCAAGCAGACTCACAGAATGAGTGTCAAGAGGGCTTCAGCAGTTGCCCAGGGACTGCTTCCACAACACAGGCTCGCGGTGACCACACTCTTCGCCCAGTTTCAGGTCTCCCTCCTGGCAAGCTTCTGCCACTCCCAGTGAGGCACACAGAAAAATACTTCCCTTTCCTGAGTCCCAGCTTAGAGACCCAGGTGGTAAGCCGCCGAACCCTCCATGAAGACCTAGTTTGGAACACCCTTACACCTGACTCGACTGCTCAAAATCTTCTAGAATTTGCACAAAGATCTGGGAAAAACACCCCACAGCATTTCCTCAAAATCACTACAAAAGTTGAGCCCTGCTGCCTTAGCTAGCTTCTCCTGCAGGCTCACCAGCCTATGCTAAACACAAAGTAAATGAAGAGGACATGTGCCTGCCTGTGTGACTAGATATGAAACCTGCTGGTCAGTAAATGTGGTGAAAAGGTGAATCTGAGGTGCACCTGTGTTTGGTGTCTTGCCTGTCTGCAAAATAGGTCATTTCCCATGACAAATGCATAGGCACCTTTTGGCACTCTGAATCCGGGGCTGAACTCACCTAGAGAGGTCATGTTCCCGTGAGTCTCCAATGCCTCGCTCTTGGCCAGATTCCCCAGTAAGGAGCAGCTGCCGAGGGCCGCGGCAGCAGGCACCTCCTGCGTTGCTTTCAGGACTACCGCCATGTCCCAGAACAGGTTCTGATCCTAGAGACAGGCAGGTACAGGTGCGTTTATGAGAGGATGGTCGCCAGGGGCGGGGGCAGTCAGGTATGGCGATAGCTTTTGAGGACGAGAACCTAAGTACCTATTCCTGGAAACTATAAAACAAACAAACACACACACCCCCAATCCTTAAACATTATTTTCTTTTTTTTAAAGGGAAAGGAAGCCAGAATCTTTCTTAATCCCCAAGACGAATTAGGCAGAGAAGCAAGCCTGCCACCTTCTTCCCTATCCCTGTGATTGCGTCTCACTGGCCTCTCTAGCATCCAAGCCTGCCAGTGAGTGCATGACAAGACAAGATAGCATGTGTGGACATCCTCCAGAGTAGAGTTTTCTAAGATCTAAAGATCAAAGAAGGTCAGATTATTCCAGGGCACCTCGCCTGGTTAGTGATGCTAAGGGGTGTGTTTGAAACTGTAAGGACCACAGTATAGTGTACAGTCTCACTACCCAAAGTCTGGTCCGCAGTTCGAAGGAATCAGCATCACCTGGGGGCTTGTGAGAAATGCAGAGTCTCAGGCCACACCCCAGACCTTCTGAATCAGAACCCACACTTTTAACAAGACCCTGCTGCAGCAATTCCTATGCATATTAAATCTGAGAAACACGGGTTAGAGTTATCAAATCCTGGCTGGAATCACCTAAAAAGTTTTTAAAACTACAGAAGTCTGCCACCCCACCCCCATACCCAAGAGATGGAGATTTAACTGGAATGGGGTATGGTACGGGGCATCACAAGTTTATAAGTATCTCCCCAGGCAACTGAGTGTAGCAAAGTTTGAGAACCACCGGTTTATAAAGTACTAAATGTCACCCCAGTCAGAAGAGAATGTTCCAATTACATTCCAGAGAACTAAAGACCAGAACCCTAGCTAACAAACAAGACCCCAGGTAGGCAGGCACAGGGACAGTGTCCCCCCTGAAACCACTTGAGATCTCTAGGTCTCTCCTCCCTCATTCCTCCCAGGCCACCGTTTACCTTTTCCTCCTGCTCTGCCACATCGAGGCCTCTCTGAGGAGCCTCTCCGGGAGCCCAGACTTCGATGTTCTCAGAGTGCATTTGTTGGCTGGATGCCTGACCTAGGAAGTTTTCCTCCTCTTCCTCCTCCTTTTTCACTGTCACTGGGCCCCAAGGGGCCAGGGCCATGGCCTCTCTCAAATCGGCAGTCATCTTCTCTGCTCAGCAGGAGAACTAAAGCTGGGCACTGCCCAGCAGAGGTCAAGCCCCATCTAATCTTTCAGTTTCAGAAGTTTCTTCTTAAGTTTCTTCCCAGGGCCAGGATGAGTACTGTCTACTGAGAAATCAGAAAACATCGTTAGCCCCAAGCAGAGGTTTGGCTGGATGCCACGAGGCCCACTGGCCAATTCCTCCAATGACCGGATAGAGTGGTCACTGTAGCGCAGGGTCTACTCTACACCTCACCCACAGGATGGGAGGGGCTGGTCTGTAAACGTGTAATTCGTCCCCATAATAACATTACAAACAGCTTTATGTAATGTCTATAGATTTTTTCCTGATTATAAAATTAGTGCATTTTTATTATAAAAACTTGAAAAATACAGAAAATCATTAAGAAAAATCACCTCTGGTCCACCTCCAAAGAGATAACCACTGTGTATTATAGAATTTCTTTTAGAATATATTTCTTTCAAGGGAAAACTTCCAACCACACTGAAACTTATGACAACTTAAACTTTTTAACCGTGGGGGTTCATGTTTTCACAATTATCATCATGTTTGTTTGTTCTTTTTAAGAAGAGACATCACACCCTGGCCGGTGTGGCTCGGTTGGTTAGAACATCATCCTGTACCCCAAAAGGCTGGGGGTTTGGTCCCCATTTGGGGAGCACATGGGAGGCAACCAATCAACGCTTCTCTCTCACATCGGTATTTCTCTCACTCCTTTCTTCTCTAAAATCAAACATATTAAAAAAAATTTTTTTAAACAAGAGACATTGCAACACAAAAAATTTAGTGCCAAAGAGAAATAATAGAAGGAACAAAAGAACCTCAAGAAAGACTGGGAACCTATACACCAACATTTGGGGGTGGTTACCGCTGCATGATGTGACTACAGGTAGTTTTGAGGTTCTTTTTATTTGATTTTTACATTTTTCCATTTCTTCCAAATGTCCTATGAAGCTAAATAATACTTAAAAAAAAAAGATTTATTTATGTATTTATAGGGGAAGGGGAAAGGAGTGGAACAGAGAGGGAGAGAAACATCAGTGCGTGGTTGCCTCTT
Source organism: Mormoops blainvillei (assembly GCA_004026545.1). NCBI lineage: Eukaryota > Metazoa > Chordata > Mammalia > Chiroptera > Mormoopidae > Mormoops > Mormoops blainvillei. The sequence goes on along the minus strand of PVJD01009234.1, from coordinate 41,491 downwards.
GTACACTCTCTACTGGAGACCTGGTCTGCAACCCAGGCACATGCCCCGACTGGGAATTGAACCAGCAACCCTTTGATTCAGAGGCTGGCACTCAATCCACTGAGCCACACCAGCCAGGGCTAAATAATACGCTTACAATAAAAAAGATTTTTCATGTTACTATTCTTCACACTTACCATTTTTAACAGCTACACAATAACCTATGGTGTTAATTACTATTCTCATTGAAAAAGGGTCAAGTAATACAGAGATATGTAGAATTAAATACATGTCCTATACAACACACACACACAGAGTAGTTATTGGTCTGCTTAGTCTTTTCTCTGCATTGCCATCCATGTATGTACACCTTCACCCATGCTTATTTTTCCACAGCATATGTCATATCACACATGCATACTGTTCAGCACTCTGCATTGTTTGTTTCTGAACTCAATTTCCGTATTTCACAAGTCTCGTAGTCTTAGATAGACGTGTCAACATAAGTACATTCAGAGCTATCACATTCTGGCACAGTACTCTCAACTATAGCTATCATTTACTTAACCATCTCTTATTTCTGAACCATTTCTTTAGTAAAAGGAGTTTTCATTCTTTCCAGTTATTTCCTTAACAATAATTAATGTTAAAAATTTTGTTCTGTGGAAATAGAATAAGAGGGATTACTGACTGAAGGATTTTACAGTTGACACGTATTGCCAAATTGCCTTCTAAAAAGACCACACCAAATCCTACCACCGCCTACTTAACGGTACTCATTTATCATAGACAAGCCAGCGGGTCTGTGCTGTTCTAAAAATTTTTTGTGGTAAAACTATCTTAACATTTTCATTGATTATGAGAATGAGAAATTTCTATTACTCTTTGAATGCTTTATTATGAAGAAAAAAAATTGCTCCCCGGCTGGTGTAGCTCAGTGGATTGAGTGTCGCCCTGCAAACCAAAAGGTCACTGGTTTGATTCCCAGTCAGGGTACATGCTTGGGTTGCAGGCCAGGTCCCCAGTGGGAGGCGCATGGGAGGCAAGCACACATTGATGTTTCCCTCTCTCCCTCCCTTCCCCTCTGTCTAAAAATAAAGTAAATAAAATCTTAAAAAAAAAAAAAAAGAAAAAAAAGCTAACCCTGGACCAGTAGTAGCTCAGTTGGTCAGAGCATCATCCTTATTGTCAAGGTTGCCGGTTTGATCCCCCATCACCGCACATGCAAGGATCAAACCCATGAATGCATAAATAAGTGGAACAACAAATTGTCTCTCTTTCTCTTCCTTCCTCTCTCTAAAAATCAATCAAAATAATTTTTCAAAAAGAATAAAAGTGCTAAATTTTCCTAACTCCCCTTTGGCTATTGAAGTGTTCATATGCTTTTCCCAAGATGGTAACTTACTGTATACACTGAATTTCCTGAGTAATGCAATACTTTTATTCCTGCAACAAATCGTACTTCTGTAAGATTATTCTGTCCTTGACTAGCTGAATTCTACCAGGTAGGGTGACCCTTTTAACAATCGTTTCACCTGTGAATGCCCAAGGCTGACTCATGTGAATAATGTCATCAGACGGCTGATCAAACTTAAATCGGCCTCCAGCCCTAGACAGCACACAGTCCCCCAGCAAGAACTTCCCTTTCATTGTCCTTTTCCTATTCCAAACGTGGCAGCCCATCTCCACCAGGCCCCGCGCAGACCTGTTCCCGGGGTAAGCCTGGTTCCCGGGGAGGTTCGTGTTCAACATGCCCCAGGCCAGGCCCTCCGCAGGCGGCAGCCGGCAGCCGGGTTTCCTAAGTAGTGGGGCGCAGGGCCACCCTCGGACAGAGCTGGCGTCCCGGAGGGAGGACGCGCCGACCCGCTGCAGGGATGGCCGGTCCTGCGCCCGCGAAGTCCGCGCCCACCCCCGCCAAGCCCGCTCACCGAACGCCGCGGAGAGGCCCTGCCGGAGCTCGCGGGTTTTGGCGAAGCAAGACCACGTACCAGGACCTCTGCGTCTAGCGGCGCGAGAACAATGACCGGACAGGAAGTGACTCGGGATGGGCTTCCGGCTTCCCAAGTCGCCTGGCCGACCTCTCTAGGAACTTCGGAGGTGCTTTCCTCTCTATGGGTGTCCACTACCGCTCCGGATCAGGGCTGGGAGCCAGAGCGCACAGGAGAGTGGAGGTAGACTGTGGCCCTGGGCCTCTGTGAGGGGGGCATCCCCAGGCTGGGCAGGGGCAGTTCAGCGAGGCGAGCACCCAGGAGCCCGAAGCTACAAAGCATTAATCTGCAGAAAGCCATGATAATTTTGCTCCAAATATTTTATTTTGAAAATATCAAACGGTACAGGAAAATTGAAAGAAAGGTACAGTGAATACCTGTATCCCCCATCTGGACTCAATAATCATCACTTTGCTACGTTTGCCTTGTACATATACTGAAAAACAGTTTTTTGAAAGTTGTAAACATCAAAACACTTCATTCCAAATACTTCAATATTCATCCTTTAATAAGAATATTCTCTAAACACCATCATTACAGGTAATAAAATTAACAATAACTTCCTACTATTACCTAATATCCAGTTATATTCAACGTTTCTCAACTGTCCTAAAATATGTATTTCATAATCTTGCTTTTCCAAATCAGTTTCACAGACTGCATGATTATGGCTCTTTAGTCCTTGTTTTGACTTTTTATTTTGAATTTATAGATTCACAGTACGTTGCAAAGATAATACCCTTCACCTAATTTCCCCCCAAAAGTATATCTTACAAAATTATATAAAAATCAGAAAATCAACACTGGTACGTGTGTAGGCTTGCCATTTTATCACATGTACAGATTTGTGTAACCACCATCGAGATACACAGCTGTCCAATACTACAAAGATCTCCCTAAGTGCTACCGCTCCCTCCCACCATCCTTAGCCTCTGGCAACCGGTAATCTGTTTTTCACCTCTATTGTTTTGTCATTTTAGTAAATTATATAAACGAAATCATATACTTTTTGACCTTTTGAATTTTTCACTCAGCATAATTCTCCTGCAATTCAGCTGAGTGATTGCAAGTACAATAGATCGCCCCATTTTATTGCGGAGTAGGGAGTATTCATGGTATAGATGTTTGTTTTAACCACCCATTGAAGGATATTTGGTTTACTTACAAATTTTGATTATGAATAAAGTTGCTAGGAACAGTCACATACAGGCTTTCATGTGAACAGTTTTCAATTCTCCAGAACAAATGCTCAGGAGGGTAAATACTGGGAAGAAACTGCCAAACTGTTTTCCCGCATGGCCGTGCCCTTTAACATTCCTGGCAAAGAGGACATCCAGTTTCTCCACCTCCTTGCCAGTATTTGGTGTTAACACTGTATCTTAAAACGCTATTCTGTGCAGGTACTTTTAACTTGCATTTCCCTAATGGCTAATGATGTCAAACATCTTTTCATTTGCTTGTTGGCCATCTATACTTTGGTGCAATGTGTGTGACTTTTGCTGATTTCCTAATTATTTATTATTGAGTTTGGAGAATTCATTATATAGTCTAGATGCTAATCCTGTATGGATACATGACTTGTATTTTCTCCCCTTTTGTAATGTCTTTAAATCCTCTTAAAAGTCTTTTAAAAAGCAAATCACTTAAATTTGATGAGATCCAATTTATCATTTTTTCCTTTTATGGAGCATGTTTTCGATAGAAACCTAAGAGTTCTTTGCTTAGACTCAGTTCACAATTTATTTATTTGCCTATGGACATCTAATTGCTCCAGCATTTGCTGAAAAGGCCCTCCTTTATCCATTTCCTTTTGCATTTTTGACAAAAATCAACTGGGCATTTGCATGAATCTATTCCTGGCTTAGCATCTTATGGCTCTTTAGTACCCTTTAGAAACACCCTCCTCGTCCATTTTTTATATTTTTTAATATGTTAAGTTTCATACACATATAAAAGCAGAAAACAGTAAACTGAACTCAATACTCATACAGCCTATCACCCCTTTCCTTTTGAAGAATCCAGGGCAGTTTACACACACACACACACACTCCATGTTCTGAATTTTTTTCTTGTGGTGTTATTTACCTTGTTCTTCTGCCTCCCGTGTTTCCTGTAAGCTGGGATCTAAGAAACCTAAATTCAGGTTATAATTTTGGTTTACTGCATTACACGATGTGGCACAGTATATGGGTTGTTTCAGCGTTACTGATGTTGTATTTCTTAAAAAACGATTTTATTTTTAGAGAGGTGGAAGGGAGAAAAACATAAATGTGGGAAACATCCATCAGTTGCCTCTCTTACATACCCTGACCGGGGACCAAACCCACAACCTAGACTGCCCAGTGGGAGTCAAACCAGCAACCTTTTGCTTTGCGGAATGAACGATGCCCAACCAAATGAGCCACACCAGTCAAGATACTGATGTTGCATTTTAATTGGTTAGGAGGTAAATATTAGCTCTCCCCATTGTTAAAATACATCATTCCTTTTGTAATTATTACATAATATGGGGTGATTCTCCTTCTGCAGCATGGATATAAAGCATTTGCATATTCATTACCTCATAACAACTTTGTGAGGTAGATATTCTTCCTCCTGTTTTACAGATGAGGAAATCAAGTCTCCAAGAAATAAGGACATTTGTCCAAGGGAAGCTGCAGAACCTGACGCATAACCAGGTCTTGACACTTTTAACCTTGGACTCATGCCAGTTTTTACTCTTCGGTATCTTTCACTCTAATGAGGAACCAGACTTCAGGGAACTTTGGAGTTGCATTAATAATACTTATTATAATCAACACACTACTTCAACACTACTAGTATTAGAAAACACAATCCTGATGTTAAGGTATTAATAGTCTAGCTGCAGGATTGGAGTTTTGAGAAGTACAACATTAAAAAAGAGAATTACAACATAAAATTACAATTCAAGAATGCAGGTTGAATTAATTTTATAAACATACAAAAGGGAAGACTGCATGAATCGTTGGTTTCCGGAATAATGGGCCTAACTGCCCAAAGGTGGATTCTGAATTGGTTTAATATCAGCTTGAAGGGCTTGGCTCTGTGAAAACTTTTTGTTTTTAAGTGCTGGGGCAGAATGCTGTTTCTGGAGTAACAAGCTATCTCATGTCAGTAATGACAAAATGGTGATTAGAAATGAGAATGACAGTAGCAGGGATAATCAGCTCAAGGGCTGGAATTAAGGACTTTTCCCCATGAACAAGGTGAGCAACACAGAACTGTTCTTCCATTCTGACACTCTACAACCACTAGGTTTCCAATTCAAAGGCTGAAAAGAAACTGTATCAGTGTTAATGGCTGTACATATTTTGTTTCCACAATAAGCCAGTATTGTTTACATAAAAACAAACCAGGCATATTATCTGTTAATTCACTTAAACGTTTTTAAAGCTAAATTATTAAAATCTTCTTAAGAGTGCTAAATACCAGTTAGCCATCCACCACACTTCATCCTAATATAAAAATGAATACCTTTTAAGTTTCACAGAGTCTGAAGAAACATTACATTAGGCCACATTCTAGATTCTGACTATACCTCTTTTATCCAATTTTACTGACAACTAAATATTTCACAAAGATCACTTAATCCTAATAACAATCCTGTGAGGTAGGCATTATGTCAACATTCGACTGACAGAGAAATTGAAGCGCCCTGGCTGGTGTGACTCAGTGGATTGAGTGCCAGCCTGCGAACCAAAGGGTCTCAGGTTTGATTCCCAGTCTAGGGTACATGCCTGGATTGCGGGACAGGTGCCCAGTAGGGGGCACACAAGAGGCAACCACACATTGATGTTTCTTTTCTCTCCCTCCCTCCCTTCCCCCTCTAAAATTAAATAAATAAAATATTTTTGAAAAAGAAAAAGAAACTGACTGAATTAAGCTGACTTAATAACAACACATAGGTAGGAAGAGAAAGAGACAGGACCTAAACCTAGGTCTTCCGATTCCAAATCCAGTGCTCTCCTTAAGTTGTCCTCAAACAGCAGAATATTATTATTTTTTTAAAAAATAAGTATATCTTTTTTATTTTTATTTTTTAGAGAAAGGAAAGTGGGGAGACAGAGACACAGATTTTTGTTGTTTCAATTATTTATGCATTCATTGGTTGATTCTTGTATGTGCCCTGACCAGAGATCGAACCTGCAACCTCGGTGCATCAGGACAATGCTCTAACCAACTGAGCTACCTGACCAGGGCTAAACAGCAGACTCTGGCTCACCCATCTCCATGTCTGACATGTCTCAATCACACTGTCTATATAGACTTTCTGCTGCAGTGATTCTATCTTTAAAATGTGTAATATACACATATTCAGAAACAACTTCCACTTCTTAATACAAAGATATTTTTCCTATCGCTTACAACAGCATTATTACTTCTTAGGACATAAACGCAATTTCTTGAGTCCTCAATTGCTCTAAGGTCTCTTTATAGGTCATAACAAATGGTCTGGAACGGAGTATCCTTTAACTAGAATTTGATTTTTGTAGTCTTGAAAGTCTAGAATAACTTTCTTCTGCATGCAACTTACTTGACTATAAAAGAGGCAATCGAATTCTTTTTCTGTCGAGAACCATATACTGCCATTTCTCCAACAGTTAAGTAGGCCGACATTGTATTCCATTTTACATATGACACTTGATTTTCTGAATCTCTATCTTGAGTTCAGCTCATTGGCATTGTGAAGCCAAGAGAATTCTTCCATGGTATGGACTTTCTGTTGAAGATGAATGTTTGAAGTCTCATTGAATTCTTTTTCAGACTCATCACATTCACAGAGTTTTTCAACTGTGTGAATTTTCTGATGCACAGTAAGGTTTTTTCTTTGCCTAAAAACTTTACTACAATCATTACATCCATATGGTTTCTCCCCTGTGTGGATTCTCTGGTGGCCAACTAAATTCCTCTTAGAAGTAAAAGATTTTCTACACTTCTCACACTCATATGGTTTTTCCCCAGTGTGCATTCTCTGATGTACGACAAGATTCTTATTCTGACTGAAGTCTTTTCCACACTCACTACACTTATAAGGTTTCTCTCCAGTATGGATTCTTTGATGTACCATAAGATTTCTACTGGAGGTAAGGACTTTTCTACATATATGACATTCATAGGTTTTCTCCCCACTGTGAATTCTTTGATGTTCGATAAGGTTTCTGTTGTAAGTAAAGCCTTTCCCACACTCATTACATGCATAGGGCTTCTCGCCAGTGTGGATTCTCTGATGGGCTATAAGGTTTGAGCGGTAACTGAAGACTTTCCCACAGTCACTGCATTTATAAGACTTTTCCCTTGTGTGAATCCTCTGATGTCCAATGAGACTCTTCTTCAGAATGAAGCATTTGCCACACTCATTACACTCATAGGGTTTCTCGCCACTGTGGATTCTCTTATGTTCAATGAGGTTTCTGTTGGAACTGAAAGCTCTTCCACACTCACGGCACTCAAAGGGCTTTTCACCAGTGTGGATTCTCCGATGCACCAACAGGCTAGAATTGTAGCTGAAAGCCTTCCCACAATCCTCACATTTGTAGGCTTTTTCCTGTGTATGAAGTTTCTGGTGGACCATGAAACTCTTGCTCATAATGAAGGTTTTCCCACACTCACGGCATTCATAGGGCTTCTCCCCATTGTGGAGTCGCTCATGGTCAATTAGGTTTCTGTTAGAACCAAAAACTTTGCCACAGTCTTTACATTCATAGAGATTCTCTCCAGTGTGGAACCTCTGATGTAAAATGAGGCTTTTCTTTAGAATGAAAACTTTCCCACATTCATTACATTCATAGGGCTTCTCTCCATTGTGGAGCCTCTGGTGGTCGAAAAGGTAGGCGCTCTGAGTGAAGGCCTTCCCGCATTCAGTACATTTGTAAGGCTTCTCTCTGCTATGCATCCTCTTATGATCAATGAGGTTTGACTTAGAATTGAAAATCTTCCCACATTTTTTACAGCCAAAGGTCTTCTTTTCTGTGTGTACTCTCTGGTGTAAAAGGAGGCTTTTGCTTCTAATGAAAACCTTTCCGCATTCCTTACATTTGTACGGGTTCTCTGCACTGTGGAGTCGCTGGTGGTCAACAAGGTAAGTGGTCTGAGCAAAAGTTTTTCCACATTCATCACATTTATAGGGTTTTTCCCCAGAGTGGATTCTCTGGTGCAAAATGAGGCTCTTCTTCAGGATGAAAGCTTTCTGACACTTGTTACATTTATAAGGTTCTTCCCCTTTGTGGAGCCTCTGATGGTCAATGAGGTAAGCATTCTGAGAGAAAACTTTTCCACACTCATTACATTTATAAGGTCTCTCCCCAGAGTGGCGCCTTAGATGTATAATAAGGCCTGAGTGCCTGTAGAAGCCCTTTCCACACTCCTTACATTTGTAAGGTTTCTCCCCAGTGTGGATTCTCTGATGGTTTAGAAGGTAAGCGCTCTGAGAGAAGGCTTTCCCGCATTCGTTACACTTATATGGTTTCTCCCCGGAATGGTTCCGTAAATGCATTAGAAGGCTTGAGCGCTGAATAAAGCCTTTTCCACACTCCTTACATTTATGAGGCTTCTCACCAGTGTGGATTCTCCGGTGGTTTATAAGATGGGAGATTTTATTGAAATGTTTACAACATATATCACATTTATAAAACTTCTTTCCTTCAGTACCCGTTAAACTTTCAGAAAGAGCGGAACCTAAAGTCAAGCTTTCTCCAAATTCCTTCTCCTTCTGGCCTCGTTTTTCTGGCATAGTCCTTTTCTTCTTGTCTCGTTCATGGAGGACACCTTTCTTTGGTATATCTCTTTCACTTGATTCATTTTCCCACTCATTTGCCGAAACTCTCCATTCACACTCTTTCTCAAAATCAAGGACCTGGGGAATGCCTCCTTGAAGTCTTTTTGATGTTCCTTTCTGGGAGTCTGCTCTCTGAGATATGCCTGACTTTGATGTCACCTCTTCATTCTCAGTCATGGTCTCCCATTCTGGTAAAAAGAATTAAAAATCCAAATATTACCAACTCCCGGTGTTAGTGAGAACAAAATCTTCTAATATGCACACAGAAAGAAGAAACTTTTCATTAAATGAAGGTACAAAGCAGAATGTTACACTGATGGAGTATTATAAATGGATTAACACAGAGAGCATTTTGAGAGACAGTTAATGCTTTGTCTTCAGGAAGAAGATGGAAAAATAAAAGTGATGTTGAAAAAGCAGATGCAAGGAAGAATGAGAAAAAGAACACGGGATTTTATACAGGTGGTTCAGACCTGAGGACCAGGAAGCTGAATGGAACAAGAAGAATCATTTGCTTATAAAGAATTATCTTTTTATTTTCTTCATGCTAGGAAGATGGGAATTCTAAATAAAAGAAAATATACCTAATGGCTCTTAAAGGTAATCTTTAATTTGGAAGAGTCGAGTGCATAAACACTTTTTAATTACTTGAAAGCAATTAACCTACAAAAAAAATTCATTAAAAAGCAACTTAATGCTTAGAATTCATGTATTAACTCCCACTATTCCTTTTAAATTTAAGAAATGGAAATTTTAAAATTCTTTTCACAAAAACATCAGGTCTGGGTTAGCTTCCCTCACTTAATTGCACATAAAAGGTAAGAGAAGAAATATGGAATGTAAAGAAAAATAGAGAAGACTTTAAAAATATGAAAACATCTAGAAAATGAAGAGGCTGACCTAGTTAACCTCCAAGGTCCCTTTGTATTATACCATTCTCAAATATTTAAAAATGTGAAATTATTTTTTGCCAAAGCTCAGAGGGTTAGAACATCATCTGGACACACCAAGGTTGTGGGTTCGATCCTCAGTCACGATACATACCAGTATCCACCAATAAATAAATGCATAAATAAATGGAACAACATGCCGCTGTTTCTTTCTCTCTCTCTAAAATCAACAAGTTAAATAAAATAAAAAACACAATGAGTTATCATTTCAGACCCACTACGATTACTAAAATCAGAAAAAGATACAGTAACAAATGTTGGTGCAGATCTGGAGAAACTGGGACCCATATGCAGCTGGTGAGTATAAAATGGTGCAACAACTTTGTTAAAGTCTGTCAGTCCCTCAAATGATTAAACATAAGAGTTACCATATAGCAATTCCACTCCTAAGTGAGCGTCGAAGAGAAATGAAAACGTACATATTCATAAAACCTTGTACACAAATGTTCACAGCATTGTTATTCACAATAGCCCAGAGGGGAAGCAACCTAAAGGTCCAGCGACTGATGAACGGATCAATAAAATGTGATACATCCATACAAAGAAATAGTATGCACCCATAAATGAAGTATTAATATATGCTTCGAATGGAGGGACCTTGAAAACATTATGCTGGGTAAAAGAATTTGGTCACAAAAGACCATATACTGTATGATTCATTTTACATGAAATGTCCAGAAAAGCAGACCTAGAGACAGAAAGCAGCTCAGTGGTTACCTAGGGCGAGGCTGGAGGCAGAGGTGTGTGAAATGAAGACGACTGCTAAGAAGTATGAGGATTTTTTGTGGGGGGGTGGGGATAAAAATGTTCTAAAATTGATTACGGTGATGGTTATATAGCTCTGAATTTACTAACAACTATTAAACTGTACCCTTTAAATGGGTAAGCTGTATGGCATACACAGAAAGGACATAAGTAAGAGTAAAATGACAAATAAATATGGGGAAAGATTTCGAGCATATTAATAATTAAAGAAATGAAAAATAAACAAAAGGTAGTATTCTTCATCTACCTAGCAAAGATTTTAAACACTGACCAAATCCTGAGCACATACAGGGAAAATGGGCCCTCTTCTGGTCTGTTCATGGGAGTATAAATTGGTACATCGTTGATAGGAAGCAGTTCAGTAATAGTATCAAAATATAAAATCTACAGAATGTTTGACCCACCATCACCATGGCTGAGATGCTGAAAAATATATTCTCCTAAGTATAAAAATATACAGCATAAATTACTATGGACAGTAATATAATTTATTAATGTTGCTGGGTATAAAATTAACATACAAAAATTCAGTATTTTCATATATGCAAACAAGAGTCAATTGGAAAATCACAGAAAAGATTCCAATTCCAAAGAATCAGTGTAACCGGAAACATACAGACAAGATCTAGATGAATGCGATTTTAAAACAGTCCTGAAACAAATGAAGGCAGTGCTAAACACACGGAATGGTACACTATGTTCTGGAATAAAAATTCAACATCCTAAAGCTATCAATGTAAAGCATGATACAGACAATGGAATACTATGCATCCATTTGAACTGAGAGTACAAATCTATTTCAGTCCAAATTACATCAGTCCATTAGCTAATTCCTCAGTGTTTAACGTCTAGTTCTCCAAACAAAATCTACTACTTTCCTTGACGGTCCAGAACAAAGCTGCTACCACCTTTAAGGCCCTTCCCAGCCCCCAGGACTGGGACTGGATGCAGCTGTCTCCATCCCCACCACAGGGAGCGGATGCTGGCCTCATGTTGATTACTTCACTCTGCCTTATTTATTCTATGTTCAGCTCCTGAACCATGGGGCGCTACTTAGTGACAGCATCACATCATTCCCACAGTTGCCACCACAGGATAGATGTCTAATGTTTGCTGAAGCACAAATAGCTAATAAGTGCCTTAAAGCAATTCAAACACTTAGGCCTAGTAATTTACTTCTAAAAAACAGTGAGAAATAAAGGTTTTAGGCATATAGATAGATGATTATTACAGAAATTATCTAAAATAAGAAAACAGCTAACTGAATTATGGCACAAATTATGTAGCCAATATAGATAATATTTGCCAAGAATGTGTGACAGTTTGAGTGAGAATGCAAGGGATGCAAGCTTTAAAAATGTACACAAACTCACACAAACACATACTTAAAACAACGTAAAAAAACTCCTCAAATACACAGAAAAACCCAGAAAGATAATATATAGTTGTTGTCTACAAATAGCTTGAGTTTTCCCCCTTCTTTCTAATATTCTGTTTTCCACAGTAAGTATATACTATTTTCATAATCAGAAAATAAAAGCTGATGAAATAAAGGTAAGAATTATGGGAAGAAAGGGTCCTTACCTAGCGAGGTCACATTTCCATAATTCTCCAGCATCACATCCCAGTACAAGGCCCGCTGAATTGGTCCCAGACACGCCCATTCCTCCGCAGTGAAGCATACAGACACTTCTTCAAACATCACCAGCTCCTGAAATAAAGGTATGTGTGTGGTGATCGGCACCCAGGGGCTCCCCTCCTGACAGGTACCTTCTACACTGTGAGGTCGCGAGGTGGGCAAGGGTGTCAGGGAGACATAAGGAGACCTCAGGGCACGTCTGCTTTCCAATTGCACGGACCTCGGTGTAGAGGTGGGAAGCATACAGACCAGCAGCAGGACCAGGCGCCAGGCAGTGGGATGAGAGAGGGCGCCTGGGCCACACTTAGGTGGTGCAGCTTGGGACTTGGAAGGAAAAGGGACGGAAATCTCACCTGGGGCTGGGCTGTGAGGAGCATCAGTGCCATTAACTGATTTCTTGGGTTCTCTTCCTGGGAAAGGGCAGAAGCTTCAGGGGCAGAGGAATCTGAGGAAAGAGGGAAAGCTGCGTTGGGATTTCTGCTCTTCCTGCCCACTATTCCACGCCCAGTATCTTCTACGAACAAGGAATCCAGAGAGACCCAGAATGCTCATGTCTAGGCAATGATGGCTATAAAATGACCCATAAACCTTTTCTGAGTGACCCCCTTGTGCAGGGCTGAATAATACCGAGAGCAATAATAAGAATGGATAAAAGGTCAGGGACCCAGACAAGGACAAGAGGGAGAACAGAACGAGCTGGTTACCATAAGGAATTCGTATAAAGGGCAGGAGAGGAGGCAACTATCTGGGGGCAGATGGATAAGCCACAGTAAGGGTCCAAGAAAAGAAAGAAAATCCAAAGCCAGGGCCATTAAATAAGTACCATGTTGAGGATCCTGGAGGTTGACCACCTCTGGGTAAGCAGGAGGATCTGGGCAAATTTCAGCCCCTATGTGGCTACCAGTTGGTGCCTGAGCAAGTGCTGTTCTTGGAGGGCTCGTGCCCTCCTGGAGAGCGTCCTGATCCGGGACGAGGACTGGAACCTGGGAACAAACAAAACAAAATAAGCTGGCTCTTCTTGTACCTCCAGAAAATGGACTCACCTAGGCACTGTGGACCGCTTTCTGCCCATAATCTAGAACTGTGAGAGCAGAGACCCACCTCGAGTATGGAGCACCAAAACAGCAGTAAAACTCTGCCTTGAGAACAACGGAGCTGCCCTCCAGCCCCACTCACGGCACTGGTGGCCTCTCCCAGAGGAGACTGAACACAACGGTGGAAACAGAAGCCAGACCTGGGTGTGGGTTAAGGAGGGAATGGGAAGTAACAAGCAATAATTAAGAGCATGTGTTTTAGCTTCAGCCCTAGTTTTAGATAAGACCTGGTTCAATACACTCTTCTACTTATTTACCCCTTCACTTATCCCTTCCAGCTCCAACAGAAGGAACACTAGACTAGGAGACGAAACATTTGGTTTTGCTGCCGGCTACATGTCTGACCTAAGGCAATCCAGTGGACCCTTTTCTGCCTCATTTTTCTTCTCTCTCAAATAAGGAGGATGCATTAGTGATGTGTAATGAAATACACAGCTCTAGAATTCTTCATTTTTGTGACTAGGACAAATAAGCCCATCTTTGGTGCCACATGCCACGGTGAAGTTCTGTTTCAGACTTCTAACAGAAATGTTTCTAGTAGGCTACAGACAGACGGTGATCTCACACACACTGGAAACTATATTAAGACCCCGAGTTAACAGTCAAGGAAAGAAAATCTTATCAGGGGCAAATCTCTCAACCCAGTCCTCTGGCTCCCAGAGCCCCTAGTAGGGGCTCACATGGCGTAGCCTCGCCAGGCCTAGAGAGCCTCATTCTCACTCTCTTACTGCCTTTTAACTCCAGGCTTACAAAGAGTACATAAGCTTCTGTTTAGGAGAACATTTAGGAACCTTGGTTTCTTCAGGTTCTCAGACCAAATTCAGCATTACCAAGCACCACTCAGGACAGCGTTCAGTTGATGCCTTTGTGCTGATACTAAACTGGGCCTAAAGACCCCAACCATAAATTTATGTCTGCGAAAAGATAGTCTATGGTTTCAATAGCTCATGAATCTATGTCAATCAGCATTAGGACTGCTTATGTGCTATTAATTATTAATGAAAATCACAGCCTCACCCTCCAGCCCAGCCTGCCCTGCCTCATTTCACTCCTTCCTTCCACCCCTGGCTCTTCCCCCTCCCCCCTTCTCACTTTTAGTGCCGGTCCATCGAGGTCTCTCTGCAGCTCCTCCACCAGGGCCACGGCCTCCTCGCCACTCCCGGGGCGGTGGATCTGCACCCAGGTCCGGAGCTCCCCAGGTAGGATGCTCAGGAACTGCTCCAGCACCAGCAGCTCCAGGATCTGGGCCTTGGTGCGCGCTTCTGGCCTCAGCCACCGGCGACAGAGCTCCCGGAGCCGGCTCAGTGCTTCCTGGGGTCCAGACGTCTCGTGGTAGCGTAACTGTCTGAAGTGCAGGTGGGAGGTCTCCCAGACAGAGGAGCTGCTTCCTTGGAAGCTGGTTCCCCATTTCCAGGTATCATCCTTCCCTTTCACAAGACCCTCTTGTCTCAGAGCACTGTGGGTCCAGTTTTCTCTTGTCATTGTCTTCACTTCAGAAAACCTCCTCTCCAGGCCCCTCAGTCCTCACTTGACTTCTTCCTTAGAGGTGGGAGAGCACCATCTACAAGACCTCAAAAAGTAATTGTTAAAGTTAACTTGGTGAAACAACCAAGTGTTCCAGACCCCAGTCGGCTCCTGGCAATGAGGAGAATGTCCCCATATGCAAGGTTCTCAGCTCTGAGCAGTGCCTCCTTTGACAGAAGGCCCTGCCCAAGAATCTGGGGATACTGACACAGATTAACCAGACCACTGCTGAAACTGTGGACATGAAATCCCTTTAATCTTTAGTCACAGCTTCTCTTCCACCTAAACACAATATATCCTTTATCCAGGACTCCAACAATGGGCATCCTCGCTAGCCCTGTGTAACACTGAACAAGTTACCTTACTTCAGAGCCTTAGTTTCTTAACCTGCAAAACAGGAGGAATAATAGTTCTTAACTTATAGGCCTGTAAGAATTTCATGTCCCAATACATTTTAAATTTTTGAACAGTGCCTGGTATATGAATTCAAATGTTAGTTATCCTTCTATAACTTGCATTCTTTCCTCTGTTCTGTAGCGTCAACAAGTAATCATGGTGTTAATCCTGATACAGAAAAAATCCTAACACCTCAATTAACAAAGAAAGGCTGAATTAAGTTCCGTGTAACTTTACTGTACGTATTTTAAGTTCTCTGAAAACTGTTCATTGTGTTAATCAAAATATTTGCACAAATCTGAATAAGATTTTATTATACAGAACTCTAGCTTGTTGCTCTCTAGAAATCTTCTGGTTCTCCTTTAGAAATGACATTTGATTTTCTTATTACAAAACAGAAAATTTCTAAAACCAGAAAACATATAAAAACCAGAGAATAATCACAGCTATGATCGGGACTATGTTCTTCTAGTCCTTGCTCTCCTCACCGATTTAGGTCACGAGACTGGTTACAACTGTACTGCTCTGTAATTTACCTGTCATATGTAATGTTAAATATCCATCATTGGTTTTAAGAGTGTATGAACCCATTCATACCTAAGGAATCCTTGTTGTTACACATTTAGATTACTTATAATTTTCCCTTTTTATAAAGTAGGCCACAATGACTATTCTTACTAATAAATTTTTGGTTACAAATCTGTTTATTTCCTCAGGAAAAATTCCCAGAAAAAAAAATTGTTGGGCCAAAAAAGGTATAGTTTTAAACTTTTAAGGTTATAAGGGTTACATCACTATCAGTAATGTGTGAAAGGACCTTCTTCATTAATTCTGTTTAACATACAGACCCTTAAGGTTCATGCTTATAACTGAGCAAAGGAAGCAGAAATATGAACACAGCTTCAATATGATGTATAAGTATAATTAATAGGACATACAGCATGGAAAGGTAATTCTGGATTGGGTTTTAAAGGAAAAACGGTAATACCACTGGAGCATTAGGAAAGCCATTCCAGGAAGAAAGAAACTATAATGTCAAAAGTAAGGGAGTGACAGCACACATAAGTCTGTTAGAAATGTGCTTTGCACACCAGAAAAGGGCAGTAAACTTTGCAGGTAAGGTTGTAGAAGAGGAGAGAGAACCGAAGTCAAATTCTGAAGACCGTTTAAAGGCAGAACAAGAAGGTGATCGATCATGTACTGTAAGAGACAAGCGTCAGGAAAAAGGTTTCACTTTACATTTTTCTGTTATTTTTTAAAAATAGGTAATATATTCATTTGGTTCAAAATTTAAAATTATAAAATACATACTGTGTAAAGTTTCCCTCTCCTTATTAGTTTCTTATGTATCTTTCCAGCGATATATGTATCAATATATACAAGTATGTACAGATGACTGTTTTGTACTTCTCTTTTATCACAAATGACAGGACATCAAGAATCATGGTACTGCATCTTGCTTTTCTCAATTAACAATGTATCCTATTGATCTTCCTTGTCGGGTACATAGTTCCTACCTCTTTTTCTAAATCCATTTACCCATCTCTAGCACTGATCCATAAAATAAACAATTCATAAGCTAGACTTCACTAAAACAAAAAATTTCTACTCTGCAAAAGGCAATGTCAAGAGAATGAGAACACAAGCCACAGACTGGAATATTTGCAAGAGACATTCATGTCTGACAAAGGACTGTTATACTTTGCATATATCATACGAAGAACTCTTAGAACTCAATAACATGAAAACAAACAACTCAATTAAAAACATGGCCCTAAGACCTTAACACACACCTCATCAAAGAAGACATACAGATTCCAAATAATTGCATGAAAATACGCTCCACATCGTATGTCATCAGGGAAATACAAATGAAACGTGATGCCATTACACACCTATTAGAACGGCCAAAATCCAAAACGCTGACAGGGTGAAATGCTCATGCTGCAACAGGAACTCTCACTCACGCTGGTGAGAATGCAAACTGGTACAACCACTTTAGAAGACAGTTTGGCAGTTTCTTACACAACAAAACATACTCGTACCATATTATCTAGCAATTGTACCCCTTGGTATTTACTCAAAGGAGCTGAAAACAAATGTCCACGCAAAAACCTGCACATAGGTCTTTACAGTAACTTTATTTATAACTGCCAACAGCTAGAAGCGACCCAGATGTCCTTTCATAGGTGAATAAACTGTGGTACATTCAGACAATGGAATATCATTCAGCACTAAAAAGACATAAGGTATTAAGCCATGAAAAGACATGGAGGAAATCTAAATGCATGATACTAAGTGAAAGAAGACAAACTGAAAAGGCTGCATACTATATAATTCCAACTACATGGCATTATCAAAGGGCAAAACTAGGAGGGGCTGGGGCAAGGAAGGATGAATAGGTAGTGCACAGGGGACGTTAGAGCTGTGAATCTACTGTGTGACACTACAGGGTGGGGCAACAGTTTACAGCTGTTCACATGGAAAATAATACGATGATTAATAAATAATAATACAAGAGTAAAACTGTGCTTCGTGTACTCACAACCGTAAACCTACTTTTGCTACACCCTATATAATGGTGGATATGTGTCCTTATATATTTATCAAAACCCACAGGCCGTACAACCAAAAGAGTGAACCTTAATGCAGCCTATGGACTTTGGATAATAATGGGGTGTAGATGCAGATTCATCAGTTCTAACAGATGTACCAGTCTGGTGGGGGTTTAACATGGGGAAGGCTGTGCGTGAGTGGGAAAGTACAGGGGAACTCTCTGTACTTTGTTCAATTTGCCTGTGAACCTAACACTGCTCTAAAAAAATAAAGTTTATTAAAGTAAAGCCATGCATATATACATACATAACATTTAACCTGGAAAAATAGGTTTCTAAATAATGTTCCACGGTAAATCACCGGAACTCTATTTACTCTTACTTTGCAAACATCTAAACATACATTTTGTTTGCTTCTCACAAAAGGTTTCTGAGTCATAAGTCAAAAAGAACAAAAGGCAGCTCAGAGGAGCTAAGTGATTCACTTGAGGCCACTTCGTGAGTGAGTTGCAACTTCAGGGTCTCTAATTCCAGAAGTCCAAAATAATGCCATCTAGGCAAAGGCTTCTGGAACCCAAACAACTATTTGAAAGCAATGGTTTCCAAATGATAGTTCACTATCAAGTTTTAATCTGGTAAGCTGTAAAGCGAAAATAAACAATAACTGTACATATATAGTCACTGACTGGTTGGCAACGACCTTTCTTGCAAAAGACAACACTTATTTTGAGTTTTACGGTTTCAGGACTTGGTGTCAAAATACATTTTCTGAAGTCAGGGTGGTACAGGTAATCTAAGTTTGCTTTTTAAACACCATTATGTCACAAAATTAAAAGACGTGACTTGGTTCAACCCGCAAAAGAAAAAAAAAAAAAAGTCCACAGGAGTCCAGGAGCCCCTGCGCCAGGGGCGTCTGCGAGGTTTGTGGGCATCCGCCTCGGAGGACAGCGAGGGACAGCGGGAAGGCCTCGGGTGGGGACCTGGCTGCTGCGGAGGCCGTTCTCATGGCGCAGATCTTGCGGTGCCTCGAGCGCCGGTCCAGGCCCAGACTCACTCCTGCCGTCTTCAAAACCGCCCCCAGCCGACAGCTGCCTGAGCCGAGGCCCCGGCGACGTGTGCGCCGCCCCAGCCCGTACCCCAGGCTGCCCTCCGCGCATGCCCACCCGGCCCGACCCCTCCCCGCTCACCCGGGGCTCCCGCAGTGGCTCCGGCTTCGGGGACCGTCGCCTAGGCGCCGGGACGCTGGGAGATGACTCGAGATCAGGGCGCGACAGCAGCCGAGACCCAGAATAATGGAGGATCCGCGGGTTCCCTGACTTCCGGCCGCTCACCACTCCCACCCGGCCCCCCGCAGCTCTCTAGGAAGCCACATCTCTATGGTTCCCCGCTTTTTCCCAGGAGGAGTCCCGGAATGCCCGAGCTCGTGGGTCCCTGGGTCTTGGTTCGTCCTAGAGCATGAGCGGGGAGGGGGGCTGCTGCGTTGCTGACACAAAGGATGCAGAGATGAACCACATGGCCCATGTCCTCAGGAGGCTTGCTGTCTCCGGAAGGAGCCGGACCTTTCTGATTTAATTTGCATTTCAGTCGAGGTTGTTTGGGACTAATTTCTCATATTGGCCTCCTGGGCACCTTTTCCCATCTATTCTTGAACCTATGGCAGTTCTTACCGTAAATAATAACGTGGCTTATAAATGACTCCCTTGTGAATATGCTTACTTGTTGGTGTATCTGTTGCCCAAATGATGAGATAATGCACCACTTTATCTCTAAGAAGCAAGACCACAACCGTGTCTTTGTTTCTCCTGCTGAACTTTGTCTCAAGTGGTGGGCGGGAAGTTGACCTTCTATTTTGGGGAGGGAAGAATGACACCAGATCCTTTATCATAGATCAATGACACACCAGTTTGCATTAAAAACAGTCCTGGCAGAGTGGGGTTTTATACAAAGATAAGAAACACAACCTTAACATTCAGGTTGGGATTTCCACATTAGTTGATCCAGGTTCTGAGGTCTTAGCTTCATCTAGAGTTGTCAGCCCTCTGCCTCTCAAACACCTCTGTGATGCTTATGCCTTTACACCAAGCTAAACATAACTTTGTTTCCTCTGATAAGACCCTATGGAAAATATCAACAAAGAACAAATCTCTGTCACCCCCAAAGGGCATTTATTGGGTTGACATATCCCTGAACATTATAACTGCTGTACTTAATGGGGGGGGTGGGGGGGTTGGGTTTCTAGAGAAACAGAATCAACAGCAGAGAGATGTCAGGGATTGGCCCATGTAATTATAGAGGCTGAGAAGTCCCCAAATACTCAGTGGACAAGCTTGAGACCAGGAGAGCCAAAGGTATAGTTCCAGTCCAAGTCTAAAGGCCTCAGGGCAGGAGAGCTGATGGTGAAAATCCCAGACCAAGTCCAAAAGCAGGAAGAGACCAATGTCCCAGCTCAAAAACAGGCAGGCAGAAAGAGAACGAATCCTTCCTCCACGTTTTTGTTCCCTTCAGGCATCCAACAGATTGGATAAGGCCCACCCACATGGGGTGGGGGCGCCCCTCCCCCCACAACCTGCTTTACTCAGCCTATCAATTCAGATGTTGACCTCATCCAGAGACACCCTCAGAGCCACATCCAGAATAACTTTTAACCAAATATCTGGGCATCCTATAGTCAAAGGCAACCCATAAAATTAACCATTATACCTGGATTTCTCCAAATACAGTTTAAAGTTAGTTATAGTTTATCTAGGCCACAAAGGGAATCCACGGTGGATAAATTCTGGTCAGTGTCACTTAAAAGGACCCAGATTTGGATGTCCATCTTGGAGATAACCCTCCCCCGCCTACCACCCATACTTACATCCTCAGGGAATGAGGGAACTCACAATAAAGGGAAAGTTGAAAAACGGGACAGGACAACTGAGAAAAGCCAAACGATGTCTATCCTAATTGCATTAGGGTCACTGTAGAGGACATTTTGCTGCACTGTCTGGATTCCCCTTAGATTGTCCCCTTTTCCCCCACCTTACTGGAGGGACAGGTTGAAAGGCCTCAATCGTCTGCCCTCTCCAGGAACTATCTTAGTTCCAAACACAGTCAGCTGAAGAAAGTCTACCTCGCCCAAGATCATGCTTCCCTTCCGGGTGACATGGCAGAGCTTCTTTTCAATGATTGGTCAATGAAGGAGTCCCAGACCTCTCATCTCAAGTTTGGACAGTTTTGAAATGTAATCCTGGTCTGACAAAGTCTGAAGCCGACAAAGGTAACACAGGTAACCCTGTGACCACCACACAGTTAACTTCTCCCACTACTAATCTTGCTGTCTTCCCTCTTTCTACAGGTATTAATCTCAGTAACACTCTCCATTAAATGTGCCGCATGTTTTCCTGTCTGAGTTTACTCCCCATAAAGCTCAGCGACAACAACAAATCAGATAACTCCATTTTTAAGGCTGTGCTCATGTTTTAAGTGACTTCCATGTATACTTGGAAATGTACATACCTAATTTCATATTACTTTCACTGGGGTATAGCCCTACAAACATCCTGGCTTCTCTGGAGATCTCAGTTCCAATTCTCTGCATCTTCCAAGCCCCAAAACTCAAGTCCTGCTGCCCTTGCAGCCAATAAAATCGAAGTCCCTTGGACCAAGGTCACCAGACTGCCTCATGTCACCCAAAGCATCATCACCCACTTCCCTTTCCGGTTTCCACTTCATTTTAGCCTCTGAGGACTTATGTGACTTTGTTAAAGGTCCTCTTAAAGGGCATTAAGTTTCATCTAGTATTTCAGGTTGTTTTGTAGCCAAAGGGCTTTACGATTATCTGACTTACCATATTGTCCTATCGTATCTTTTAAAACCATCAACCTCTGCTCAATTCTGTGGTTAAAACAACACTGCAAATGTGACGGTATTTTCCTTCAGACTCTGTAAACTGGTTGCTATTTTGTCATGATGATACAACCTTTGGTATATGTCTCAATAATTTTTTGATCCATAGGTTCTGCTGAGAAAAAAATGGTTAATTATTACAAAAACAGTCATGTAAGGAAACAAGGCTCCTAGTGGAATTTTTTTCTTCAATCCCCATTGTGAAAGTTTTGTTTTATAGATTCATAGGCCCTGCTCCAGATGCGTTGGTTTGGCGGGCTGGGGAAGTCTATCTGAATGTGCGAAATCGCTTCTTGGGATTCCCAGTTTTGGAGTCCACTGGACTTATTGCAGAGGCTGGTTACAGCTTTCGCAGGCCTGTGGTCCATACACTCAAACTGTGCCATGTGGGCTCGAAGTGGTCAGTGGGAGGAGTGAGAGCCAGTCAGGTCCTGTGTCTGTGTGTCCAGACGGGAGTCTGCTGTCCTCTTTTTTACCCCTACCTCCTGAAGCTGAAATAGACTTTTCAGGGAACCCACCTGGTTTTACACAGCCAACTGAAGTCTACGTAATAGTGAGGCCAGGGAGGAGGTGGGACAACTGGCTGTATGAGTCCTCAGAGGAACTAAGGAAGGACACTGTCTAATGCTACAGAGCTCTCATTTTTGTATTACAAGTATGAACATAACAAGCTTCATGTGCATTTGAATCAGAAACAAGCCAGATCACTTCTTCATTCCAAAAACAGCTGCTTAAAGAAAAGCTAACTGAATTGTTTCCTTCCCATTCTGAATTAAAGGAAGGGAAAAGAAAAAAGAAATCAGTGACATTTATAACAAGTAAATAACAGCAGATATTTATTGGTGGAATTGTAACTATTTCCTGCAAAAATTTATAACATCAAGGTAATTAAAGACAGTCTAGTTTCTAAAAACAATCTAACAATATGAGGATACTTACTCATATTTAATTGAAAGAAATCAACAAAGGAAATCTGTCGCTGAGGATACAGAGCTGAAATGAAATTTAGTCTTATAGGATTTAGTCAACAGAATTACCCAACAATTTAAAGCTCCTTTTGGTTTCAATTTTCTTCTCCATTCCAAGTAAGGCCTAACACAATTACACACCATCAATGAAAAGTATCTCTAAGACTAGCGAGACACTCTCCTCTCTACGCAAGATTCTGTCTTTCATATTTATTTTTAATCAAGAGTATATAAAGTGAGACTTTATTTCACACTTTTCCTTTCACCTAGAAAAAGACACATGTATTTCTATGCCACACAAGAGCAATTCTACACAACCAGGATGCCTGTGGCTAAAACATACTGCCTCTTCATGTGCCTCAGGAATACTCACGATACTAAAAACATAAGGGAATGAATGTGCGTGCACGGGAAGCCAGAAGATGACAAGAACAGGGATGAGTAATTCACAGCAGCTTAGTGACACACATTCCTGAAAAGCGGGGTTTTGGATGGAGAATAGAGAAGAAAAGGCAGTAATGGGTTGAGGAAGATGAAAACTAACCACTGAGGGACTGCAGAGGAAGCACTGCTGTTGGGAACAACCAGGTTTCCCCTAGAGCAGGAAGCTGAAAGAAACTCTTTCAAAGAGGCAGACACTGAATTCCAGGGGGCATCATGAAAGGGCTCCAAAGGGAGGGAAGAACTGCGTGCTGGAGCTGACTGAAGTGAACAGCTGGGAGTCTTGGTATGCGCTAGAGGAAGGTGGGTGTTTGGCAGGATATTTATCTAAAACGGTACAGGGGCCACTTCGCAATGGGTACTCCTGCAGCCCAAGGCAGGTATCAGCCTAGGAGATGGGTGAGGACCTCCTCAAATGTCCATTACCTTAGCTTTCCTGAGGCAAGAAATATGAAGATTTATATTCTGATCTCTGGGTCCGAGATGACGTGGTACCCTTCCTAGAAGTTTACTCTCGAAGGTGGCAAAGTCTTTCAAGACGAAAAAGAAAGCCTATTTGAAGAAAGGATTCCAGACACCATGAGACAGTGATGGAAAAATGTCTCGTTCAGAGAATACCTGCTCAAAAATATATAGGAACCATATCTCTGCATCAACAACTCTGCTCAGCGATAAGTGCTCACAAAATAACCCGACAGGCACACAGAAAGCTAACCCCGTGTTCTCGCAACAGTTTGGGCAGGGTGGCAGGCATTAGTCACAGTGAGTCTCCCCAGAGGTGAGCAGCAGCTAAGGATGGCTGGCATGACAAAAGGCACAGAAAAGAAATTGTAAAAGGAAATTTGACAAGGGAAACATGATGGGAATGCCCTTTTCTGTTCTGTTTAGCCACTGCCACATGTGGGTGACCCTACCCTCATGTCCACCCAGACTCTTGGGGAAGTCACTACACAAGGTGACCAATGATTCCGTTCTGCCTCCTGAATGCAACGATCTGTTCCAGGGCCTCCAAACCTTGCTTTGAACAGCCATGCAAAGGGGGACTATTACATCATAAAATGGCGTGTAAGCCACTATCCTATTAAAAGAAAAGAAAATCAGACAATCCTTTTTTATACAAATATACTCTTCATACTTCGCACTTCTTTCTTTCCAGGAACAGCAAGGAAGAAATATATATAACCCTTAAAACTAAATTATAAGGTGCAGAAATAGGCCATACACCTAACTCAGAAAAGACTGATAGCATCTTCCTTGTGAAACCATGATGAAATAATTGTGCAAATACACTCGCCTTTCACAGAAATGGCTACTCAGAAGAATCCCAACTGGTCTCCCACTCACGAATACAATCACCAGGGTGGGGTGAGGCACTTTGGTAAAGGAAGAAAGCAAGGACTTGAAAGTCAGATCTGAATTCAAATCCTGGCTCCAACCACTTATTAGTCAGTTACCTAACCTCATGGAGTCTCGATGCTCTTATACAAACGTTACGAGGATTGAATGAGATAACACATCATCAATAGTTCCTGAAACAACAAACTATGAGCATAAGACAAACGGCATTAGGTTCAGGGACTCACTGTACATGAAGAAAGAGGGGGTGGCTCAGTTGAGCATGGGGGACCCTAAGTGCCCCCAGACGGATTTTGAACTGAGCACTTCGAGGTTTCAAACGCTGGTTGAAAATGGTCTGAGGCCCGCGTGGGGGGCCGAATGCAAAGCCAGAGGAAGCCAGTGAGTACCTGCAGCACTGACTGCTCGGCATCCCTTCCTTTTTCCGGGTAAGGCTTTTCTCAGTGGTAAAAGGAGAAAGGAAGCAGGGACGAAGTCTCAGCGCCTTTCCCCACTTCCTGAGTCTGAAGGGGCTGTGTGGAGCTTGCAGCAGCGGCCGCCGTCTTGCAACCATGAGGCTGCAAAACATGAAAGCCAGCATGCTGAAAATCATGGAGTTGAGATGGAAGTTTGATAAACTGCTGAAGAGCCAAACAAAATCTGGAACTGCTTACCTCTAGACTTCCCCTTCAGAACACGATGTTCTTAAGGTTTAGGCTGCTAGTACTTGGCATCGTGTTCCTGACACCTGAAAATACCCTAAATGCTACCTTACATAAAACTCTTCTGGAGTCACTCTTGCTAAGTGTTTAGAAACACTGCTCCAACGTCCTATACTTAAGCAATTATTATTTCCCATGTGCTGGGCTGTCACACATTACATGCATTATTATCTCGTTTAATCATCACAACCCTGTGAGGTAGGTAGTTACTCCCTTTTCACAGATACATCTGAGGCTAAGAGCAGTTAGTGACTTGTCCAAAACTGACAAGCTAGTGTGTCAATTTTATGGTTTAGAACCCGTAAATCTCTGACCCTAAAGTCTACACTTTTAGCTACTAAGCTCTACATAACGTGTGAAGACAGTCTTCCTCTAGTGTTAGGGTCTCATATGGAAGTGACCTTCTCTTTTTAAAGGTTAGAAAACTGCAATTGCTTTAATTTCGTAAAAACACATTTCTGCCACTTTTGTAGACATCTATGGAAAAGACGGAGCCCAGGCAGGTGTCTGTTATCTGCAGATCCTTATTCAACTGTGGGAGAGGAGGATATATAAATTTTTGCTGTGTTCTTTTAACCTAACAGTGATTAAAGAAGTGGATATACATTTTGTTGACAACTATAAAGTTAGCTTTTCTTAAAGCTGAAAAAAGATGAAGGACTGGTATTTCTGCTTTTATTAAACAGGAAACAGGTTCTAAAAGGAAGTGATTGCTCTTGGCTGCACTGCTACTACAAGACAGCATTGGGGTGCAATTCCAGGACTTTAGAGTCTGTGTTCTATGAGGCTTCCCTAACACTGTGTAGCAAAAATGAGCATGCACTTGTTGCATTTAAAAAATACTGTACTTTTCCCCTAAATATAAAAAAGTACATTCTCATTGTAGAAAAACCTAAAAACACAGAAAAGTATAAAAAAGAAAATAGAAATACTTACAATCCTATCACCCAGAGATGATCACTGTTAAAATTTTGGTTTGGTATCATTGCATTCCCATTTTTTGTCCTATGCATAAATTTTTCCCCCCATTTGAATCGTACTTCATTTTTTCTTTTTTTATCTTCCATTTTATCTAAATCTTTCCCCCCACGGCATTAAATATTCTTTAAAAATCTTTGCAATGACTGCAAAACCATTCTATGGGTAGACCATCATTAATTTAAAGTCTATACTGTTGAAAACCTAGTTTTCGTCCTTCAATTATACACCTTGCTGGCATGAATCTCTCGTGTGTTAATCAGTCTATTTCTGATTACTTTCCCTTAGGGACTCTTAGAAATACAATTAAGGTTGATGATACTGGAAAAGTGCTTTTCTGAAAAGTAGCAATTAGTCCTTCTACCAACAATATATGCTATTTATGAGGTTTCTTTCTGCTCAGTATGTTTTCTCTGGTGTTGAATTAGCTGTGAGCTATAACGATAGGCTTTCCCACACTCACTGCATTTATAAGGTTTCTCCTTAGTGTGGGTTCTCAAATGTAGAATAACTTGAGAGGTCTGCCTGAAGGTTTTTCCACATTCGTTACATTTATAAGGTTTCTCTCCAGTGTGAACCCTCTGATGATCAATAAGATTTCGGTTAGAAGTAAAAGCTTTCCCACACTCATTACATTTGTAAGGTTTCTCTCTACGATGAAGTCTCTGATGTTCATTAAGGGTCTTCCTTAAGATGAAAGCTTTTCCACACTCATCACATTCATAAGGCTTCTCCCCTGTGTGAATTCTCTGATGGTCCATAATCTTTGTATTAGACAAGCATGTTTTCCCACACTCCTTACATTTGTAAACTTTTTTTCCTTTGTGCATTCTCTGATGTTGAGTAAGATTTGAGCTACGGCTAAAGGCTTTCCCACACTGGATACAAGTGTATGGCTTCTCCCCAGTGTGAACTCTGTGATGTGAAATAAGACCTGAACTCCGACTAAAAGCTTTCCCACACTCCTTACATTCGTAAGTTTTCTCCCCACTGTGGATTCCCTGGTGCCGAATGAGGTGCGACTTACCACTGAAAGATTTCCCACATTCACTGCACGTGTAGGGCTTCAGTCCGGTGTGGATTCGCCGATGAACAACAAGGTTGGAGCTATGGCTGAAGGCTTTTCCACACTCCCTACACTTATAGGGTTTCTCTCCCGTGTGGATTCGCTCATGCACCGTAAGGTTCGCACTCTGACTAAAGGCCTTCCCACACTCGGAACACACATACTGTCTCTTTCCCGCCTGAATTCTCTCGTCTGGTGCAGGATCAGAGCGCCGATTACCACCTCTTTCAGATTCTTGGTCGCTCACTCCTGTGAGTGTCTTATTGTCTTTAACTGTCTTAGGTTTGAAGCTTCTTGTCTTTCTCCTCATTTTCTCTCGCTTGGAGCATCCCAGTGGCCTTTTGAGTCTTCTTTTTTCCTTCAGCGGAGTTTTCTAGATTTTGACTTCCTTGGCAACACCTCTGTGGGTGGAGTTCTCTTGAAAGTACGAGATCCCGATGTTTCAGAAATGATACCTTGGAATCAATACCTCCTCAGTCCCAGTTTCACCATCTGACAGAAGAGACAGAAATTATACACATCGCCTGCTATCCATTCTAGTGAAAAGAGAATTACCCAAGGATACAAGGTGTGGTAGACCACAGGGTCTCACATGGAAGAGGAAGTGTTCAAAGGCAGGGGGAATTGATCAAAAAAGATGAGAAAATGAGATTACATAAAGAGGCTAAGGTAAAGCCGTATGGACCAATAGGTCCAGCATCAGAATGAGCAATGAGTAGTATAAAATCCACCCTAGTTCTTCCTGTCTAGAGCTCTACTCTCAGAATTGGAGCCAACTAGTCCCTAGAAAAAATGAACTGAAAAAATCCTTAGTTCATTAACTCGAATGACTAATTTTCAGATCACTCTGGTTTTTAGTTCTTTTATTTTTTAATGTGTGTATGTATCTATATATTACTTATGTGCTTGTTTATTTATTTATTTTTAAAAAAGATTTCTTTTATTTTTAGAGAGGAGAAAGGAAGGAGAGAGTGGGGGAGAGAAACGTCAATGTGTGGTTGCTTCTAGAGTGCCCCTGTCTGGGGACCTGGCTCACAACTCAGGCATGTGCCGTGACTGGGAATTGAACTGGTGATCCTTTGGTTTGCAGGTCGGCACTCAATCCATTGAGCCACACCAGCCAGGGCGGGCTTTTAGTTCTTATTGACCTACTCCTCTAATACCAATGACACAGTAGCTGACACAAAATAGTTACTAGAGAAATGTTTTATAGAATAGCAATGGGAATTCTGTCTTAGGGTTTGCCTAAGGTTTCATTTTTTGCTCTAGTCTGGGTAGTAGGCCCCTATCTACATAGCCATTCTTAGGCTCCATCTTGATAAAGGGTAACATGGTGTTTGCAATATTGGAGCTTAATCACATCACAGCCTGCTCTGCAGGGCCTGGGCCGTAGCTGGATCCAGCTATATGTGCTGCTTCAGTCTGTCGGCTTTGCCCCAAGCTATCACTCTGACAGACTGAGTCTGCTGGGTGAACCTGAGAGGCTGAACAGGGGACAGGGTTAGTTGCGGCCCAACAGGGAAACTCTGGTAGCGCCTCCATGCGTGGCATAATGATAAAGTTCCCAAAGACGGCAAAAGGTTGAAAGTAGGGGACAGCACAACCAAGAGGGGTTGATCATGAAACCTATGTCAGGAATGAGCGGGAATTCTCCTACAGGTTTTAAAATTTTGCCCTGAATTTACTGGGGTGACAGTGGTTAATAAAATTATATAGGTTTCAGGTGTACAATTATATCATACATCATCTATATACTGTATTATGTGTTCACCACCCCCAAGTCAAGTCTCCTTCCATTACCATTTATCCCCTCTTTCCCCACTTCTACCTCCTTACAGGTTTGATGTGTAACTCTAGTCACATATACATACATAACCCTAGCAGACCCACAAAGTCCTGAGACTGATGGGTAAGTGTTCTGATCTCAGGATTGCCATTCATTTCAGGCTATAAAGAACCCACAATGGGCTGAGTGTTATTGAGACACACACACACACACACACACACACACACTCTGTTACCTAGGGAGGCTGTATTCCTTTAATTTGCCAGGATCACCTTCGCCTTCTTGTTTGGGTCCCTCTGAGCAGTGGTCACATGGTTCCTGGTTACTGATTCACTGCAGTGGAGTGAAGAATAAGAGGTAATACTTGAAAATAAATTCCAAGAGACAGATGAGTAAAATGTGAAAAATGAAAGGAAGAAAAAAAATAATAAAAGAGATATCAGGGGACTACGTGCTCTCAGGGAAAGACCTAAGCCTTAAGCATAAAACAAAGGCTGACACCATAAGAGCAAACTGATAGATCTAACCATGCAAAAATTCCTGTCCTTCAGAAATCCCTGTAACAAATCTGAGATATAAACTAGAGTTGTCTTATTCTAGAACTGCTTGTGTGTATGTCTGTGTCCCTCCTCAACATTCATATGCGGATCCCGCCCAGCGCCTGGCACAAAGAGGGCTCTGTAAAAGCTGTGGGATTTGAAATGTTACATTAAACAAGCTCAGGGCACTATCTAATTCTGTCTGGGTGTAGGAATGGGGAGGTGCACATCCTCCAAACATAACCACCAGCCTGCCTCCTCCAACTGGTTCCTCCCTTTTGTGCTTCATACTGTTTGAACCCCATGACAGTGTATTTGCTTTCCTGGCAATTCTGTCTCAATGGAGCCATCGAAGAGCCTAAATTTCCTAAGAGACTGACCTAGTCCAACTACTCAGAGATTCTCAGAATATCAGAGCTGGAAGAATCTCCCAGGCCACTTAGTCTTATATCAAAATGTAGAGATGAGGAAACTGGAACTTAAAGGGGACCTGGGATGCAAGTCCAAGTCTTCTGATAAATTTGAGTTCTGTTACAACACCCTTCCTCCGGTTCCAAAACTCTACTCCTCAAGGTCCAGGGCACCCCTACCCCATCCCCACCCTTCTCACAGTCGTCCTAGATAAACAGCCATCCAGAAATGCTCCCTTTCAGCCCTGCTCCCCATATTCTCTAGCTAGCAGGATTCCTGTCCACAGAAGGATTCCTGTCCACAGACTAACTGATTTCACAGGATAGGTCTCCCCTGCCCAGGAGAGAAGGGAGTCACTCACTCTCTCCAGTGCATAGCAGCCTCCCTCCAGAGGTCTGCCCAGCACAGATCTTGCTTGATCTCTTCCTTGGGTTTGGTGAGGAAGTTCCTAGCGGGATCTTGAATCAGTGTAAACAGAAAGAGTATGTACACCAAGTGGACACTCAGGGCGGTGTCCCCTCCCTGCATAACTCCCCTTCTTATTGAACTATGAGCAGTAAGGGTGATCCTTCCTATTGATATTTTAAAAATGAGGAAATGAATCTCCCAGAGGTTGAATGACTTGCTCAAGCTCACAGGACTAGTGAGAGACAAGCCTTCCTTGTCTGGAGGAATTCCCCATTCCCGTGTACCATAGTCACTTCCTTTCATCTGTTCTGTTGATATCTAAGTCTCTGCATTCTCCTCTACCCGCAAAGTGCTTTCCAACTGAGAAGTTCTCTGCATTTCAGCTTTCCAACAAAATTCTGCAGAAGGGGGATGACAGAGGGTCTTTGCTGAGTCAAGTGTCTTTAGAGAGACAGGAAAAATAAGGTTTTAAAAGGATGCTAGAAGCAGAATATTAAAAAATAACTACCTATCTCTTAGGATCACTAGGCCTCCACATATTTTGTGTTTCCAGCTCCAGATTCCCAGACTCTGCTTCTAACCCTTCAAGCTTCTTCCATTTCTTCCCTACCAGAACGCACCTCTGCCTTGTGCACACTAAAACCAACGACCCAGCACACTACTTAGGTAGGTGATCAGTAAGTATTGGTTGAATGAATGAATGAATGAGTAACCTTGGGCGAGACACTGCCTTCCTTGCTGGGTATGTCTCTTCACTGGAACACAGCCGGAAATGGACGGGTGACAAGTAAAACACTCAAGTGTTATAGGATCCTTTGAGAGCCTGGGCTGGACTTCGACCGCTATTACCAGGGCGGCCCACTGGCTAGGGGAGGGGGTGGGGGAGGTTGACACAGTTCTGTCACTACTATCAGCCCAGTCCGAGCGGGCAGCCTCACCTAGCCGGAGACGAAAGCCAAAACAAAGGGAAAGCGCCGAACAAAGTGGGGGTAGGCCCACAATGACCCCTTGAGTTGCCGCGCCCCAGTCTCCGCAGCGGGTAGCAGTGGAGAAGGGCTAGTTCCCGGCCTGTGTCCCCCACCCACTCCCAGATCCCCACCCGGACTCCCCCTCCAGGCTGCCACATACCCCTCACCGAAAGCGCCTGACCCACATCTTGGAACAAAGCGCAGAAAGAATTACGTCACCGACACTACACTAACTCGCATCCCAACCCTCTGGCCCTTCTAGGCATCGGGAGGTTTCTGCATCTCTGTGCCCTGGACGTGTGAGTCCTTTCGCCACTTCCCTAGTTAGCCTGTCAGGGTACGCTAATGTTCTGGCCACGCCCCCGCCCAAGATCTGCCCTACCATTGGCTGAGAGGACGAAAGGGCTCGGAGAGCCCAGCCAATATAAGGAGGGTTCTGGAAGGGGTGGAGCCTGAGAAAGAGACTTGGGCAGGGCGGGAGGAGGAACCAAGCTACCCGTGGCCCGCCTGCGATGCTCGGTAAAGTCACAACGCTGCTGAACTGAAAAGTCATCTTTCCTTCTAGAGATCCCACGCCTTTCAGTCTCAAAGCTAGGATCAGCAGCATATAGAAATGACCTTTGGGTGGCTACTATGTCACGGTTCCAGGCTCGACGGATCCAGTAGGGAAGAAAATGAACTCGCTGTCCCATGAAGCTTACCTTCAAGTCAGGGGAGACAAAAATAAATAAATATGTAGAACAGGGTAGTAAGGGGAGAAAGAGAGGAATAGCGGTGGGGCTGTTTTACAGATGACCGGAAGTGAGCAACTGAGGCATGTAGGTATCTGGGGGAAGAGTGTTCCTGAGAGAGGGAGTATCAGGAAGCAAAGGCCTTAAATCAGGAGGGAGACAGGGCACACATTTCAGACCATAGGGGCTTTGGATGTATCCCAAATAACATTCAAGTGTTAGGGGCAGAGGGCTGAGGTGATCTTACCTCTTTTCCCTAGCCACATGTTCAAAGATTTATTAGCTATCAGATATGAAAGGAGCCAAGAAATCTGTTCCTATAAATCATTAATTTGTTGCTCAGTCCTTAGTCATTCTGACATAAACCTTGCACGAAAGCTTTACTCCACGAAATAACACTAAATATCTTCTCTGGCTGCGATGTTGAGAAGCCTCTAAAGGTGGGCAAGAGCAGAAGTAGAAAGATTAAGAAGCTGCTGCAGTATTTCCGATGAGAAATGATAGTGGCTTGGACTAGCTTAGAAGTGACAGGGTGCAGGCGATGGGAAATGGTTCTACATATATTTTGAAGGTATAGCCATCAAGATTTGCTAATGAATTTGGTGTTGGTTAAGGGTGACTTCATGGTTATTGATCAGAGCAACTAGAATAAGATTTTTCTTTTGGAAATAGAGTAGACTGAAAGAAGAGTGACTTTAGAAAGAGGGATCAATAATTTTGTTTTGGATGTGCTAAGTTAAAGATGCCAATTAGACACCCAAGAGGAAATGTCAAATAGACGGAATAGGAGTTAGGAATTCAGTGAAGAAATCACAGCTAGAGATGTAAATTTAGGAGGTGTCATTATGTCACTATAGGGCAATCAGGATAATTTGGAATGATCGTAGATAAAGAAGTCACTTGAGGATTGAAATTTGAAATTCATCGATCGACAAATATGTAACAGATACTTAAGAGTTTTCTTATGTATCAGTTCATGTAGGTGGTAGAATCACTCTGTCATGTTTTTTAGAGGAAGCTTAGAAACAGAGATTCAGAGAAACAAGATCTACACAAGTTTATACCTCCAGCTGATGCTGGAAGTAAAACTCAGGAGCACAACACTTTTACCGCTACATCAGGAAACACTTAAGAGAAATATTCATGTAATTTGGACAGTTATAACTAACTTGCTCTTGCTTTTCAGCTATTCTTTTATTTGGGGGAGGGTCATTAATTCTGATCCAAGCTGCTAACTCCACATCTGGTTGCAAGATTAATGACACCTCATTAATATTCTAGCCCCAGGCGTTCTCAAATCTTAGAATGTATAACTGTGACACACGTTAAAAATACAAATTCCAGGGACCCTTATCTAACTTGTCTTTATACACAAGCATATTTCTTTTCCTGACAAAAATCTGTTCATTCAGTCCAGAATGATGTCACTGTTCTGAATCAGGGTATTTTGCATGTTCACAATTGCCTAAATATTCAGCAATTTCAGTATTTATCATGACATCTGCCAGTCAACGAAATTCCAACTCATATTTGGAAAAAATCAATAGCTGGTCAGTCAGGTCTTATGTTTTTGGTCATAATGATGGTAATACACTTCCCTTTGGGAATTTGCAATCTGTTTGAGGCGGCGTCTCTCAGGTTCTAAAAAAGGTGAAAAGGTACTTCCAAAGTGTAAAAATGAGTAGAATTTATTGGTGCAAGGTATATTGCTTTACAAGTTGTAAAGGGAGGGCTTTCATTGGCATTAACTAGTTTATGCCTCGGTAGCTTTATGACATAAAATTGTCCTTATTTTCTAGATCAGGAAACTAAAACCTGGGTATGTGAAATAATTTGCTTCTGGTCGCACATCTAGTAGTGGGCAATCTGAGACCTGGACTGGGCCTTCTGACTGTACATCCCTTGTTCTCTGATCTACTGCCGCACTGCTTCGCACTACAGATTGCATTTGTGCTGAGTTACAATGAGCCATCCATAATCCCCTTTTACCTTTTTTGAACTTTATTTTTAAACTTTCAAACATACATATATTTTCTAGCTAAAGCCAACATTTGTTAAAATTTTGCCACATTAGTTTTTTCTCTCCTCACACACATACACATTGCATTTGTTATTATTGTTGAGCCATTTGAAAATATGTTGAAGAGATCATGACCTTCAGTTCTAAATATTGTGGCATACATCTCCAAGGAATAAGGACATCCTTCTACATAACCAAAATACAACTGTCACACTTAATAAATTTAATAATTTTATATCATCAAATGGGCCTACTATTAAATGTCCTACCCATTTCATATTCCAGTTTCTCCATTATTTCCTAAGTATATTCTACAGCTTTTTAAAAGTCAAAGTTCGCTCTCTGTATTTGGTGGTTCTATCTCTAAAGAGTATCTTTTAATCTAGAATAGTCAAGCACATTTTTTCATTTCATTGACTTTTTGAAGAGTCTAGGTAAAGTCTCATACAACGCCTCACACTGTATAAATCACAAATCACTGGATTTGTCTGATGGTTTCTTCATCATATCACCCTATATTTCCTGTAAATTATAAGGTAGAACTACAGGTTTGATTGGATTCAAGATAAATCTTTGCTTCACAGGTTGTGTTAGAACTGATTTCATTACATGGAACCCTTCATTTCTGTTCTTTTTTTGTATTTTGTGTGTATATTTAAAATTCTCCATAATAAAACGGAAAAACAAAGCAGCAGTAAGACTAGGGGGAAAGACTGGACAAAGGAGAGGGAGACTTAAAGGTAAGGGATCTCTTTTTGGTATGATGAAAATATTCTAAAATTGACTGTGGTGATGGTTGCACACATATGTGAATGTATCAAAACCACTGAACTACACATTTTATATGGTTGAATTGCGCAGTATGTGAATTATATTTCAACAAAAGTGTTAAAAACAATGAAAAATAAGGAACTCACACCAGAGACCCATTCATGTGCCTACCATAGTGCTGAAAAGTCCAGGTTTTAATTGGGAGTAAAACATAAATTGATGAGCCACTTGGAATACAACCCAGGAGGCAGTGCCCTGGTGTTCAACTCCTGTGGAAGTGTGTGACCCCAAGAATAAGGACAACTTCCCTCACTGGCAGTTCAACCCAGACTTCTCTGAGTTCAACGTATATTAAAACAAAAAACCCCTGCTACTATGGGCTGAATTGTGATCCCCACAAATTTGTATGTTTAAGTCCTAACCCCCAGTACCTCACAATGTGATTCTATTTAGAGATAGAGCCTTTAAAGAGGTAATAAAGATTAAATGAGGTCATTAGGATGGGTCCTAATCTAATACTAGTGTCTGCATAAGAAGAGGAAATTAGGAACACAGATTAACACAGAGGGAAGGCCATGTGAAGATAGAAGATGCCCATTTACAAGCCAAGGAGAAAGGTCTTGGAAGATGTCGACCCTGGTGACACCTTGATCTCGAAATTTTAGCTCCAGAAATGTGAGAAAATAAATAGTTGTTAAGCCACCCAGTCTGTGGTTATTTGTTATGGTAGCCCTCACAGACCAGTACACCTGACTTCCTTGAGGAACAACATATTTGGTGGTGACATGATTACCTCAAGAAGAGGGACAAAGGAGTTCCAGAACCTGGAGATACAGAGTATGTGACATGTCAAGAGATTGCTTTGCTGTTGTATCAATTGCAGGTCAGGACACTATAGCTTCTTGTGTGGGGGAGGGCAGGGGAAACACACTTTTACTTCTGCCTCTATACGCGCACATTGTGCTGGATGAGTCAGAGGCCCCTGACCACAAATGCGATTATCTCCTGTTCTTGCAGATTTGGGGGAATTGTACAAATGTTCCTGATTCTACAGTTCAGATATCCCACATACCCACTCTCAATGGCAGTCTTAGGAAGCCCTTGAGAAGTGACTTGTCCAGAGTTCCTCAAACGGTTCTTTCAGAAATCTTCTAAAGAATAACTACAACTATGACATTGTTCCAGTGCTCCTCCTCCAACAGATGTTGACAATGGATACCTACAGTAAATGCACAGCTTAAACGGGAGAATACCATTGTCAGTGGCTTTAAATTTAGCCTGCTAGCAGCTGCCATGACCACTTTTCCCATAAATGACCCTGTTATGAGGCCACGCATGTCTCAGATCCCAGAGGCACCAGTGGTCTGGCTCCCCAGTGGGAGGTTGAGTGTCATCAATTTTTGCTCTTTGCCAGGGCAGCCTGGATACTTAGAGGGGTGTCACTCTAACAATAGGACTTGCCAGGGTTGCCACAGGTGCGGTGCTATTGCAATTGTTCTGGCCCCCACTCCCCTGGAGAGCAACATAGTCTCTCTGAGGGGATATAGCACTTTTCAATCTTACCCAAGTGGGAATCAAGGTATGTAATTAATGTACACAATCTAGTGGCTGGCATACACATTATGTGCCCTGTGGCCTTGAGCATTAAGCCACGGTTACCACTCAGTCTTAGGGGAATAGTGTCCTGTGACTGCTGTCATGGTACCCAAATGTTGTGTGACTTGGCCCTGTGCATGTCTGTCCACAATCCACATGGTACCACGTTAGGAAACTGATTATCTTGTAAGTGCCTTAGTCATATACATGACAATGCAACTGGAAGGGAACTAGGGGGAGAGGCCTCTTAGATATCATCATAAAATGTCACCTATTCATTCCTAGAAACTTTTAAATCTATGAACTGGCTCACCTAAGGTGTAAAAACAAATGTTTTTAGTCAGCTGGCAATTCCTAATCAAGCATCACTTAAGGAATACCCATAGATCAGAAATGGGGGCAGAGGTGGGATATTACACCTCTCTCTCCTGTTTTCGTGTAAAGGACTCACGTGCCGTAAGAGGGACTCTGCACCTACCCTATTTGGCACCCACCTGGGTACAGTACGAGGCCCTTGGCCCTGTGTGTGCATCAATGGGAACATGGCTGTAGTTCAGTGAGGAACAAGACTACAATGTCTTGTCCTGGGTCAAATACTGGCACCATTAGGTACCTGGAGCTGACTGACATCATAACACCTTCCCTTTATCCAGCTGGTCAAGTGCTTCTAGACCCATCAGGCTAGATCATGTCCTAATGTTAGGGGTAGAGGATTTTTAACTTTATGTGGAGCAAAAGCTACCCTGTGGGTAATTCAATTTGTCCCTAACACTTAGGTTTCCATGAATGCATCCTTTGCAGGACTCCAAGGGGCCAAACTTGGCAGAAATATCTCCCATCATGGGACAATACTCAACAACCTGTTGGCACCCCAAATCTCCTCACCTTTCCTCCTGGGTTTAAAAGCCCAACGACCAGGGTTGGGATGCAGAGTATAGCTGTGTGGTGTCTTCTTCATATGTCTGAGAGGAAAGAGGGCAAGTGAGCTCCTAGCACTTCTACCACATCTGACTGCCTGGACCATACCCATCTCCGTGGAATAAATTGTCTGATTTTTAAAAATAATTTGAGAGTTTGGTTATATCGTTTACTCTTTTTCCACATTGTGGATTCAGGGACAGTAGAAACTGTATCCTATAACTGAAAGATTTCCACTTCAGGAATATTTTTCAAAAATGTGTGCAAAATAATAGAAGCTCTACGTGACTGATTTCTTGTCCTCCAAAAACCAAGATGCTCTAACTCATGTGGATTTCCTGATGTCAAACGAAAAATAAACTATAACTAATGGTGTTCCCACTCACAATGAGTAAACTTTCTTATAAGCATAAATTCTGGTGGGTGATGTTTTCTATAACTGAATGTTTTTCTTACACTTTACTCAAGAATAGGTTCCTTGGGGGGAGGGAGGTATAAGGGGACTAAAAGGGAATGTAAAAATCCCAAAACAATAAATATTAAATTAAAAACAGAAGAAAGGTTCTTTTCCTGATTTGGAGTCGCTGAGGTAAAATAAATCCTGAGCTGTGACTGAAAGTTTCTGCGCATTCAGTTCTTTTTATAACAAAACTACCTGGTATAGATACAGAACATGGAGAGAGGTCCTACTGGATCCACAGAATGAAGACTGGGACAAAATGGAAGCAAGATATAAAAAGATGTCATATGGTGGAAGGTTTTCAAACAGATTAGCAAAACCATGAGCTGCTCCTTCACTCCTGAAGTACATATCAGTAGTAAATACTCACCTTCTAGTTTCAGTTTTAAACAATTTTTATGGGATCCAAGAGGACGCTAAAGGAAATCAAGGAAAACCTACTTTCCTATTTTGGGGAAAATATCAAAATGGGAAAGCCCTCAAATTGACTAATGGGGAAAAATAAATGACATATAGGACAAATAAATTCTCTGCAACCCGAGGCAAGTAAAAAGATATATGAAAAAATATATTCAAGAAAAATTGGGAAAGAAAGCAAAAGATTAAAATATAGAAAATAAAGAAAAAGTGGAGTTCCAAGGAGAAGCCAAATAAATTAAACTTGGCAGTCATGCCAAAAACAACAACAAAAAAACCCTGAAACTCAAATATAAAACACTATGTATGAAAACAGAGCTCTAATTACATATGAGAGTAAAAGATTTTTACAGAACACTAGGTGAAACGTTTTACCACTGTTTGAGACCATAAAATGATTCCCAGATATATATTACCAAAATTAACAAAGAGGTAGAAATGTAAAGAGTGTAACCACTAAAGAAATCAAAATGTTACTAAAGATTTGTCCCTCACAATTGCCTACTCCCCAAAAATGAATCTGACTCAGTTACTTTTATCCTTCAAGTAATTCTTACGTTAAGCAAACTCTTCCAGAACATTTTGCAAAGACAGCAAAACCTTTCAAAATAATCACCACAAATGAATGGATTTTATAACAAGGGTGTAGAAATTTCAACTATTTGGAAAACTCAAAAAATTACAAAAAGAATAAATGACATAACTCATAAAATTACACCAATAGATTTCTTTTAAAACTTGACAGAATTTAATAGCCACCCTAATAAAAACTAATAATTACTATAGTTTATACTGTAAGTAAAGCACTGTTTTAAATGCCTTACACTTATGAACTAACTTCTGAGGTAGCTTCTTTTTTTTTTAACATTTTTTAAAAATATTTTTTTTAAATTTATTTTGAGAGAGAGGGGAAGGGACTGAGAGGGAAACATTGATGTGCAAGATACATTGATTGGTTGCCTCTCACATGCCCCCTACTGGGGACCTGGTCAGCAACCCAGGCATGTGCCCTGACTGGAAGTTGACCTAGCGACCTTTTGGTTCACAGGTCAGCACTCAATCCACTAAGCCACACCAGCCAGGGTGGTAGCTTTACTTTATAAATAGAAGATCTGAGACACAAGGAAGCCAAGTGACAGACTTGCCCAGGATCGCACACCTAAAAGCTGATGTTTTTCAGGATTGAGCCTAGAGTTGAAGGCACAAAACCCATGTACATAACTACGATTCTGTATTGCTTCTTCAAAAACAGAATAGAAGGAAACTTCCAACACTCTATAGAATATATATCAGAAACCAACAATGAAGTAACAATAGTGAGACTCCTAGGCGCACATAGAGAAGACACCAATAAGGTCTTTGTATATGATATCCTATTATGAGATGCCACTTCCATCTTTAAAAATTTCTAGTCTGGTGGGAGAGATGGGTAGGTAGATATGCCCAATTTAAAGATGGTTCAATTTGAGAGGAAAGTTTTTAAAAAATTATTTATTAATCACTAGTATATGAAAATTATTATCTATATACTAAAAGAAATGGATACCATACCCAACCTCAAATAGCCTACAGTAAGTTGGTATGAATGTATACACATATGGATTGAAAATAATTTACAAGGCAATTTAACAACAGTTGCACATTGTAGCACCAACTAATTTGAAGCACTGAGGTTAAATGAGTAAGAGGAATAAAGAAAGGGATGAAGAAGAAAGTCTTTCACACATGAGCTGGACCTGGGACGATCTAGAGATGAGACTGATCTGGGAGGTTCTGAGGGACACAGATTGGCAAATGGGAAAAAGAAAAGCTTTTCTGAGTAGGAAATACTGGTGATGAGGGTCTAGGTTAGAGTGTAAGTTTAAAAAGTAGGTAAGGAGGGCCACAGGCATGAGAGTAAAGAATGACTCAGTCTTGGAGAATGACTTGATAAGAGAAGGTGGACTAGAATAAGGAAGACACAATCTCTGTCCCTGAAAAACACAGTATGATGGGATGCATAACTAAGAAATGTGATACATTTCTCAACAGCTGAAAGGAACAGAAAAAAAGAATAAGCGAGAGAAGGGAGAAAGAAGGGAGGAAAGGAAGTAAGGTGAGAAGGAAGGAGAAAACCCCACAAGTATATGACGTGAAGTCCCATCTTTCCTCAGTAGTAGGGAGGGACACCCTGTTCTTCCCCATCTCCCACCCTCAAGGCCCAGCAGACAGCACTTAGGGGAGAGCCCACTTTCATTAGTGGTTCCTAGAGAGGATCAGGGTAAACACTTTTCTTACAAAGAACACCTAATTCAAAGTTCCTTGCTGTCTTGGAAACTTAGGTCTTAGGACACTGACTGAGCCAGACCTGGGTGCTTCTCTCCAGTGTGAGTTCGCTGGTGGTGGTTAAAAGTGGAACGCTGACTGAAGGCTTTCCCACACTCAGTACATTCATAGGGTTTCTCGCCAGTATGAACTCTCTGGTGCACAATGAGTTGTGAACTGTCACTAAAGGCTTTCCCACAATTGTTACATTTATAGGGTTTCTCCCCAGTATGAGTTCTCTGATGTACCATTAGACTGGAGCTGTAACTGAAGACCTTCCCACACTCGGTACATTCATAAGGTTTCTCACCAGTGTGAATTCTCTGGTGTATGATGAGATGTGAGTTTTGATTGAAGGATTTTCCGCACTCATTGCATTTATAGGGTTTTTCACCTGTGTGAAGCCGCTGATGTCGAATAAGACATTTACTCAGGCCAAATGCCTTACCACATTCATTACATTCAAAAGGTTTTTCTCCAGTATGAATTCGCTCGTGGTCAGCAAGCTGAGAGTTCTGGTTGAAGGCTTTCCCACACTCCCTACATTTGTATGGCTTTTCCCCAGTATGGAGGCTTTGATGTCGAATAAGACATTTATTCCGACTGAAGGCTTTGCCACATTCAATACACTCATAAGGCTTCTCCCCAGTGTGGATTCTCTGGTGGTCAATAAGATTTCTACTAGAACAGAAAGCTTTCCCACACTCGTTACACTTGTAGGGTTTCTCACCAGTGTGAAGTACCTGATGTTGGACAAGACTTTTACTCCGAATGAAGGTTTCCCCACAGTCACTGCATTCATAAGGTTTCTCCCCAGTATGGGTTCTCTGGTGGTCAATGAGTTGGGAACTCTGAGTGAAGGTTTTTCCACATTCATTACATTTATACGGTCTCTCCCCACTATGGTGTCTCTGGTGTTGAATGAGGTGGGAGCTGTGCCGGTAGGTCTTCCCACACTTGCTGCATTCATAGGGCTTTTCCCCCGTGTGGGTTCTGAGGTGAACTATGAGCTGAGACGTCTGCCTGAAGGTCTTCCCACACTCGTTACACTCGTAGGGTTTCTCTCCAGTGTGGATTC
>PVJD01009233.1:0-64923 GCA_004026545.1 Mormoops blainvillei | reverse complement strand
TTCTCTGAAACAGATGCCACATATACATAGCTGTATTAGTGTTCTTCGGAGAAAGAGAACCCATAGGAGATTGCATATATATAAATTATATACATATATTTATGATATATACATGTATATATTATTTATATAGTATGTAATGTATATTATATTTATGTTTATATAAATGCATATGTGAAAGGGATTTACTTTAAGGAATTGGTTCATGCAATGGTTGGGGCTGGTAAGTTCAAAATTTGTAGGGCAAGCCTGCAGGCTGTAAATTCAGATAAGACTTGATGTTGCAGTAGTCTTGAGTCTAAAATCCACATCTAAAAAACACCTTGAACAGCAACGTCTGGAGTTGCATTTGATCAAACAACTGGGCACCATAGCCTGGCCACATGGACGCATAAAATTAACCTCTGCTGTTCTATTATTTTATGCGTTTGAATCGTATCTCCTCAGTACGATTTTGAGCTATTGGAGAACAGGGAACAGAATAACATCATGAGTTATTGAAAGCCCTCACGTAGTAACTAGAATCTCAAACACTGAATCTCAGAATCTCAGTTTTGAACCTCAGAATTCCAGATCCATTTCCTGTGACCGTGATCTTAACCACTCAGGGACAGAGGACGCAGGCGTCTCATTCTTCCTGCTATAGCCTTCTGGATGCTGGCTCTGGAAATGGGGTTGCCAAAGGAGTCTAGTTCAAGATGAAAGGAAGCAACCCTCAGTTAATCCCTAAATTAACAACTGTCATAAAAGGTCAGTGGGGGGTAGACTGTTGAAAGTTGTGATTTAAATGAAATTTATAATCATCTCTGGATTTCTTCAAGTCCTTCTAGCCATGACAGAGAGCACGCAGAGCCAGCTGGGGAACTGGTCAACAGTCGTTCAAGTATTAATTAGGTCTCTTTCCCTCTCTCACCACCCCCAACCTCTCAACACACACACACACACACACACACACACACACACACGCCGATCTGGCTGAATGTCAGAATTAACTCAAGGTTGACCAACTAATTTGAAGTTAAGTCTGAGGTCTTACTTAAGCTTGCAATTAAACTGCAGGAAGCCACTGGGGATCTGAGTTAGAGAAACGAACACCAAAAGAAGAAGCAGAGAACACACTGGTCTGCCTCACAGCTTTGTTTCTGCTCACCTCCAGAGTTAAGTACATTTAGTAGCTGAACTTAAGATGGGCCCCCTAGTGCAGTTGACAGTGACTATAGACACAACCCCACTTACAGAACGTCTCTGGTGTGGTAGGACTGAAATATCACCTGACTGTTCTTGTTCTTTCCCTGAAACTTGTCATCTCCCAGAGGGATGGTATATAGTATTTTAATATTTACTATAAAACACATACAAGTAGTACCTCGCATGCTTGTATCATGTTCCTAGAAGCATATTTAGAATTTTAGGTTCTCCCAACTATTGTACATCATGCCAAATTTTAGTCATTGAGTGACTTGTGTTTTAACATCTGTTGACTGCAGATGTTAAGTAGTGTGAAATATTCTTTTAAGATGCCAAAATGCAATTAAAATCATAATTTTTTTTTAGTAACACATCATGCTACATCAAAGGAAATTCAGGAAGGTAAAATGCAGTGAACAATGAGTGGTAATGATTCTGTAAAAATCACCTGTGGCTTGCGGCAAGGGAGAATTAACTTTTAACTAAATTATGTTAAATTATCAATGTCAATTGGCCCAGCCCTTGAAAGAGAGCTATGTTTTTGGCTTTTTCTCCCCAAAACCAGGCAATGGTCAAGTGGAATAAAGTGCAAGGAAGGGCATCTTTTTGGCTCAAAGGATGAAGATAACTGGGTCACTAATTTTTCCTTACTTTTGTCTGGGTCACTGAAGCAGAAGATGCCAGTGTTTAAAACACTGAAGTGCCAATTCTCCTCTTGAATGTCAACATGGGGGTGTCTGATTTATCACTGGGCTCAGGATTCAGAAGGTGTGTGGAACAGAGCCTGGACATGCTACAACCTGGGTGATGAGCTCCACCCCAAACACTGGAAAAAACAGACCTGCAACATGAGCAGAAAGGATTTTTCTGTGCTTCCTACAACCTGAAGCTGCCATGTTTTGGTTGCTGGGTAGGGAAGTAGGAGCAATACTGCAGTTTCCAGGGGGAGGAGAGAGCTACCCTTTAGTGTGAATTAAACAGTATCAAGAGGCCTCACAGTTCAAAATAGCTCTCTCTCTCTCGTCTGAAATTCTACTGCCTGAGCTTTTCTTTAGGTTTAAAGTCTTGAAAGCTCCATAATGTTCCTGAGTAGAACAATAAAGCCATTAGTAGTCCATGTCTCTCCTTAATTTTATTTTTCCATTTCAATTTCAGGTCTAATTTTATCTGCTTCCTAAAAATATGTTTCATATTTTCACGAGGATTGGGCCTACATAGGTAATTGGTCCAAACATCTTAATTTGTTGACTAAGTCAGTCCAAAAATCAGTCAAAATTCTTTTTTGGACAATAGCGAATTTGTCAAATTGGGCAGTCCACTATTTCTTAAACTGATCACTGATGGATTGAGCTTCTGCTGTGTGCAGAGCCCTATACGAGATCCTGGGGCAACAGAGGTGAAGGTCCCTAATCTTCGTGTCTGGCACCCAATCAATCTGATGGGGACATAGACACACAACCAGGCCATCATTATGCAGTGCAGTAGGAGCGAGGGAAGGTAAGGACTGAGTGTTTTCGGGCACAGAGCGACGACCAACCTCATCCTGTGTATTGATGACTATGTTCTCGAGTTTCCAAATACACTGAAAAGTATAATGAGGAGGCACTGGATTAGTAGAGAGTATTCAGATGAAGACCTGCTAGGTTTCTGCTCCTCTGGCAGGTATTTAAATTGAGGACTGATGTTGGAGAAGAGGAGAATAGAAATTGGAAAGGAAGAAAACATTTTCTCAGCCATCAAAGAGTTCATAATTTAATTGCAGGCTATAAGATGGAAGTGTAGGAAATTATGAGACATCAGGACCATCTACGAATTTGT
The DNA here is from genome assembly GCA_004026545.1 of Mormoops blainvillei. Taxonomy (NCBI): domain Eukaryota; kingdom Metazoa; phylum Chordata; class Mammalia; order Chiroptera; family Mormoopidae; genus Mormoops; species Mormoops blainvillei. The sequence goes on along the minus strand of PVJD01009233.1, from coordinate 61,917 downwards.
ACAATGTAAGGCATTTAGGAGTGTGGGCAAACAGGAAGTGATATGGGTGATGAGAAAGGGAAAAGAGTGAATTAAAGCAGAATAGTCCCAGAAAGGCCCTTCAGGAGGCAATGGGCATGAGGTAGGCATGGAAGCACTGGTTCCGTCTACACTGGCACAAGTGAAGGGCCCAAGCTCTCTATGTGTTGGGGGTGACAGGGCCAGGTGTCCAGAGCAGGCAACAAAGAAAATATTTTTATTGTTATTACAGGTGTGACAGGGGTGGTGTCAGGGGCTCGTGCAATAAGGGACCAGAAGAAGAGTGTGAAGCTGAGTTTCGCACAGGGTCTTTTCCTCACCCATTATTGAGGGCCATGCACTGGGCTACACAATATGGATACAGGAATTAACAAATTCCTTCCATCTTCAATCTTATAATCTAGTCCTAAAAAGAGATCAAAGAGATTCCTTCAAGCCTTAGTGTGTTGGCGTCTATGCCCTTTTCAATTCATCTTTCAAATCCTGTCTACTGAATAAAATTTCCCTGATCTGTTCAGCCAAAATAATTTATAATGACAATACTAGTAGCTAACATTATGAAGTACCTCCTAGACCAGTATTGTACCAAACACTTTGCATGCCTTGTTAACAGTAACAGGTAACATTTAAGTGTTTCAACATACCAGGCACCACGTTACATTGTTTGCAAAGATCACATAATTTAATCCTTACAATAAACCTTGGAAGTATGTGCTACAATCATCTCCGTTGTTTATATGAGAAACTGAGGCTCTACAGGGTTAAATGCCCAGATCATCCTTGCCTTTGGGTGAAGAAAGAGGGCACTTCAGGAGTGGGATAACCAACACCGTGTGCCTCCTGAGGTGGAGGGGCTGTGTAGTATGCAGCACCACTTACTAAGTAGGTTTGCCAAGAAAACAGTGAACACAGTATAGCTAGATCTTTTGATCCAACTTTTTGCTTACTGAAAACAGAGGAATGAAGACAAGATAGATGGTACTATGAAAAAGGAGACAGAAAAATTTAGAATTTGGGAGTGTAGGGACTGGAGGATAGCTGACAATTTCTTCAACATGTCAACTATCCATATAATAGATAGATAATAAAGGTTGGTTTGGATTGAGTTAATTTAATATGTGGGTCTTATCCGGTTCCTCTTTTGAGCAAGCCAATTTTAAAAAGGCATTTTTGAATAGGAGGAAAAGATTTCTTTGTCGATTGGTTCCTGGAGGATACAAAGGAAATATTCGTAATTTTCTTTGGTGTGGTCGCGGCACTGAAGTTATGGAATGCTAACATTTTTGGAGATATGCACAAGCGAGTTAGGAGAAAATGACATAAAATCTTTGATTTGCTTTAAAATATTATCAATGATAACTACAAGCGGAAAGGATAAATGATCCAAGAATGGCAAACATTTGCTAATGGCTGAAGCGGGTGATGGATACATGGAGAATCATTGTATTGGTCTCTCAACTCTTCTGTGTGTTTGAAATTTTTGAAAATACAAAATCATTTTTAAAAAATGCATGGCTTAAATAATCCATTGAGCAGAAAATGGATCCTCATGTACCACTGAGCCCAGTTTTTGCCCATAGCAGGTACTCAGTAAGTGCAAGGTGAGTTACTGGAGTTAGAGCATGGAAAACAGCTACAGCAGGGGTGGTGAATACCTTTGTGCTCCTAAATGCACCATCTCAGCAGTGTGGGCTCCAGACAGGAAGCCTCTCTTCCCTTCCAGAATGCTGCAAGTTGCTTTTGTAATGGAATAGTCTCCTTTTGTCTTTGCTTTCAAGGCTGTTCTTGATGTTAATTTGGATCAAAATTCACATAAAATTGTAAATGCGGGCCTTTGCAGTGTGCTTCACCTTGTATGTCTGGCTTGCTTGATTACAGAAAAAGCTTTGAATGCAGGCTGAGACTTCAGCCTCGTCTCTGAAGAAAGCAAACAGCACCTACAACTTAAACATGGACGTGATGAGATCGGTGCATTAAGGAGATCAGTTTCCAGCTCCTCTCCCCAGTGTACCGCCAGCTCTCTTTCACAATGGCATTCCTCTTGTGCTAAGGTAAAATCTCCCCAAAACTGCGACTGCAGAGGAGTAGGGGCTACAACAGGCAGAAAGACGCTTCTCAGGCAAATCTACCATTTTAAACACGACCAGGCTATTTTTCCATATCAAATCTGCGGGGGATAACAAAAATGATGTCGACCAATAGTCTTACAGAAACTGATTTATTAGAGCAAATATGAAATTACTGATACTTTTCCAGGATGAAAAAAGGCAGAAAGCTCTGCATACAGACTGTTTATATTAAGATATTTGTTTCTCAACTCCAGAAGCTGGAGATTGAACTCCGAGAAATGAACTGGCACCAGTTCCCATGAATGAAGTGACTGTGAATCATTTCATTCTTGAACATTAAACAAAGATGTGACTTAACAGGTGATGAGTTGGGTGGATGCGCAATATTTCCACAAACACTCAGGCACAACACGTGCTTATGTTATTGGTATGATTCGGAAGGAACCCTTTAAACACTCCTGCGTCTGGGCTTTATGAGGGAGAAGATATTGAGCATATCTGTTTAAAGATGCTTAACAAATTATTTTTGTGGAAGTCCCTCTTTCAGTGTTTCAGATGAGATAATGTCATTTTTACAGCCTAGAATTTACCATGTAGCCAGGGCATCCTATTAGAAACAAGTTTTCTCCATTTTAATAGTTCCCTCACCTACTTGAGAAATTGAGGGGCAGAGTACAGAAATTAACAGTCACTTCCTGCCTCCCGTTTTACAATCTAAAATCCCATTCATCCATCACTTTGAACAAATAAAGCTATGGTGTGAAGTAGAGTAGCCACTAGCCAAATACGACTATTTAAATTAAGTAAAATTAAGTAAAATTAAAAATTCAGCTTCTCAGTTGTGTGAGCTATAATTCAAGTACTTGATAGCCACACATGTTGGTGGTATCATCTTGAACAGCTAAGACATCAAATATTTTCACTGTTGCGAAGAAGAGTGGGGTCACTGACATTGTTCCCATTTCCCCATTTTTTTAAGTAAAATGAGCAACATTTGTCTCTATTGCCCTCATGGAAAAATATTGTAGGATCAATGAGAAAATACCTGAAATTAGTTCCTGCAAAATTTATTCTGAAACTTTGTAGACCCAGTTAAAGTAGTATGAGATTTTGACCAAACAGGTCTTAAAGTAGTCAGAAAGACTGATAAAATTGAAAGAATTTTGGAGCCTATTTAAATGGTTAGTTGGATTTTTTATATTTGATTTAAAAATAGCATCTCATCTGAAACTGAGGGAATAGACACACAGCTACACACACACACACATCCTATTGTTTGAAAAAGCCCAGGTATGATGAAAATGTGCTCATGTAATATTTATAATCTCTTATCTTATGCATTATACTTGTCCTAAGAAGACATAGAAGGGGACACAAAGTAGCAAATGAGAGTTTCTTCTGAAATGTTCTATGACAGGAATGACTCACTTGTTAGGCAAGTGAGAGATGACCAAGGACAGGAAGAAGAAACAAGAAGGGCTGGGAGTAAAATTACTTTCAAATGTCTGGAGTTGGTAGTTTACGTCTGCTTCCTGGAAGACTTCTAAATCTAATGAAATGATGTGCGTGTGTTTTACGCAAAGATAAAACCAAAGTTAGAGTAAGTAGTACCTGCCAGCCAGTGAAGATGAGTGGGAAAAAGGCACCCACCCTTACTTATTCCACAAAGAACAGAGCATCCACTAGGACCAGTCTCTGTACTAGATGCTTAGAGTATGTTAGGAGAAATAGGAATGAAAGAGGTGACCAAATAAATAATTAATTATAATAAAATAAATATCATAAAGGAAAAGTTAAGGCTCCCACAAAAGCACATAACAGGGGGAACAAACCTACTCCAGGGGGAGTCAGAGAAAGCTTCCCTAAAGCTATGACATTCACGGAGACACCTAATGGATGAGTAGGGTTTATCCAGATCAAGAAGTGGGGAAAGAACATTTTGGGAGGAGGATATGTGTATAGACTTCCTATAACAGGAACCAGCATTGAGCATTTGCTGTGTGATAAGGTATAACAAGCAGGAAATAAGAGGGTGTGACTCAAAGGCGGGGAGTAGGTGGGCACCTGCTTATGCGGGACCTTATAGACCATGATCAATCAATAAATTAATCAATGAACCATGCGTTTATGTATATATTGCTATTACTTGTATTTAATGAATGGTTATAACAGAGAGAAAGGCATACATATGCAGAAGTACCTAGTATGGAATGTTCCTTAGTTACTCAGGTCTATGAAAAGAAGGATTTCCAGGTGGAAGGAAACAATGTTTTCAAAGTTATGGAGATTAGAAAGAATATGGTGTTTTCTGGAAATAGTTAAGGGGAAGATCAAGAGAAAAAGTTAAATTGTAAATGAGGCCAGATTGTTGACATTTTAAACTGACAGGATAAGATGAATGAACTTAACCTGTTGTGCAGCAAGGAACCATCAAAGATTTTCAACAGGGAAGGAGCAACATGAGAACTTCATTTAGAATGATTAATCAAGTGACAATGAATGGTTGAGGAGAAAAATTTAAGCTGATATTAGAGTTCAGGTTTCCTGTTGTGGCCAAAGGCAAGTTACGTTAGATTCTTGATGTGAGGATCAAAACTTTAATGAGAAAAATTACTCAGTAGGTAAACGGAATAAAGCTGTTGCAACAGTGAAGTAAGGGAGGGGTAAGAATTTGTGGTGGGTGTGGGGAGAAGTTGAGAGGATGTGATTAGGAACAGCCAGAATCCGAGAGCCAATGAGAATGGGATGGTGGCCTCTCCAGCCTCTATTTTCTTCATCTCCCACCACCAACATCTAAACATTCCCTTGGAAAACTGCCCCCATCTCGGCTTCAAAATAGCTCCAGCTCCTGGTTTTAGCGTCTGGTTCAGGAATATACAGGTAACCCTACTTGGTTCAGTAAGAAACAAGGAGACATTCGCTAGGAAAGAAGCTTCTTTTGTTTTAAAGATTTTATTTATTTACTTTTAGAGAGAGGGGAAGGGAGGCAGAAAGGGAGGAAAAGAAACATCGATGTGAGAGAGAAATATCTATACGTGCCCCAGTTCAGAGAACCAAACCCACAACCCAGGCATGTGCCCCCTGGAATTAAACTGACGTCCTTTCCCTTTGCAGCATGACTCCCAACCCACTGAGCCACACCGGTCGGGGTGGAAAGGAATTTCCTGATGGTTCCCTAGGGCATACCAGAGGTGATGGTCTTCCAGCCTCTGAAGAGAGTAGGACAAGGATGTGGAGGCTGAAATGGCTACAGCATTTTTATAGAAGGACGAGGAACCAGAGCGAGGATAAGCCTGTCACAGGAGAGCAGAGGTAAATGAATCACAGAGAAGCAGGTCCAGCACCTAATGACACTGAGAATCTCTACAACCCAGGCCCCTAAGCCAGTAAGTTTTCCCCTTTTATGTAGGCCAGTGTGTGCGAGGATATCTGTAGCTTGACACCACCACAATAAGGCTAAATAACACAGGAAAGGCAGACAAAAACAAGTTTATTAAATTTTTTTTTCAATTACAGTTTACATTCCATATTATTTTGTATTATTTTCAGAGGTACGGCATAGTGGTTGGACAGTCATATCCTGTGCAAAGTGTTCCTTCTGATATTTCTAGTACCCAACTGGCCTGTCACAACTGGACATAGTTATCATTATGTTATTGACTATATTTCCTATACTGTACTTTACATTCCTGTGACTATTTTGTAACTACCAATTGGTACTTGCCAATCTCTTCATCTTTTTCACCCAGTTCCCCAAACCCCTTCCCTCTCCTCTGGCAACCATCATGAGTTCATTTTTTTTAAAAATAGAAAATTAATGAGAAATTGTCATGGGGCAGGCTTAATTTTATCTCAGCTATATGATAGTGAGAATTGGCTTTATAATAAAAAATAGATTATAATCTAAAAGTGAAGCAGTAGCACATGGTATTAAAACCACAGATCCCAGTTACAGCCATATGCTGCTGCTTATTTCTTTTTCAGAATTATTGTTTGCAATAAAAAACTACAACCAAAAAAAAACTAAATTCAACGATTTCAAGAAGAATATAAAAAACTCACTGGTAACTGTAATTAACGTTTAGGGCTCTATCCAGCCATTTTTGCACAAACACAAATTTATTTTTACAAAAATGGCAGGCTAACACATGCACTATATTATAACCTGGCTTTGCATATAACACTGTGTAGCAGATATATTTCCATGTCAGTAAATGAAGATTTATTTCATCTTCTTACTAGACATTTCACATACAGGTTTTTACAAAGAATATCCTCGAGGTGATAAAGGGAAAGGATTTAAAGTCACAGTACGGGCTCCAAGGCTGCCTCTGGCCCTTACCTCGCCAGCACTCTCTGGTTTCTCCCCGCTGTTTCACAGTTTAAATGACATGATGCCTCTGCAACCCTTACTACAATGCCTGGCACAGGGTAACACTTGATCATGAGAGCTGCTACTATCGTTTTTAAATTATTAATATACTTTGTGCTGCAGAGGCCAAGGTGAAGAGCTATAATGATATATATTAGTTATAGCTATAAAATAAAATTAGGCTCTACCTGCACACAACAGAAATAAATCAATAAGATAAGTAATAAGAAATAACCAAAATCATCATAGTCCTTCATTACGAATTTGAAGGTCAATGATTTTTACGGCATAATTGATAAAATACTTAAGCAATGAGTTTATTGAAACAACTGAGGCCCTAAACCTCCTATTTAATTCCTTCCCACCTTCCACAAATTAAGATGAACAGAAACATGAAAGTGGGGTTTACGGTCTTTACAAAAGAGTGATTTTCTCTGTGTCCTTAGGCAAAATGCCTTCAATTGACACTGGCTCCATCTGCACTCCAGGCAAAACTGTATGTTCTTTTTATAATTGTGTGTTTTTAAAATACCATTTGGCATCCATCCTACAAAGCTTAAAAATGAGCTTTGGAGAAAAAAATCACCCAAAATGTTGCCTCGCGTGTAGAGGCAAGCAAATTTTAATTCATGTAAATGATCCTTAAGAAATGTCTTTAAGTCAGTATTCCAGCAATTGCATTTTTAAAAACACACACTGATTTGCTTTGCCTTTAAAATACTAGCCCCTTTGTATATTTTCTTCCTCTTGTAGAAAAGAACCTGGGTTATGCAACTATATCTTTCATTAAGAAACCTGGTAAATGAGAATTCCTATTTGCACCACAGAAGAATTAGGGAGTCATTATGTATTCTTCAAAACAACTTTGGAAATAATCCAAAGTAAAACCCCTTTAAATAGAAGAGTTGCCAAGAAAATTTAAAACATGATTTAAAATTAATACAACTTTTCTGAAACTCATCTACTATGTATAGTAACACAATGTACATAAAAAATTGTTAATATATCCTCCATAATACTCTCAGCAGCATGTGTGTGTCTATAAATATTTTGAGCTAGAAAGAGATGGAGGTATCTCTAGTACAAATGGTCCTCGTGATACAAAAAATTGATTATATCCAGTGCAGTTTGGCAAACGGTAATAATAGGTGTCACTTGTTTAATGTGAGATCCTATAAGACAGGGACTATGTCTTATTCAGATTTGCATTAATGTTCTTTTCCCTGTACAATGTTGAGTATTTGCCTTCTAAAACTGCCATCTTGTGAATTATTCAATAAATAATTGGGTTAACTGGATGGCTTTAGAAAAAATAAAGCAGGATCCCTACCACACCCTTTAATATTAAAAAATTAATTTCACATGGATCAAAGATTTAAACACAAAAAATTATAGGCATCTATTTCAACAACATGAGAGACTAGGTTCTCAGAGACTCCTAGTATCTAAGGGGAATCTCTCCTTAGACTAGGAGTCTCCCCTTCATGGGGAAAAAAAAACACCTAAAAGTTTTAATTAAGTCGTTAAAATACATTTTAAATGCATGGAGGAGCTGTCGGAAAATTAAAGGGGATTTTCAAAATCCTTGAGGCTAGAATTAACAGCAAAAAAAAAAAAAAAAATCTAGTATTGAAATTGCTATTCCTGTAACCCAAAGCTGGGGTTTTACTGAACCACACATGAGGTGCAAAATTGGAAGAGGACAAAGCAGAATGAGAAAGTAAAGCAGACATTCTAGAATCAAGAAGGGATTCCACACACCCAATGTTGACATCCTCATTAGATGAGAAATAAACTTGCAACAAGAAGGAAGTGTCGGCCTGTCACAGACTTGACTCTAAATGGAATTGGGGGGAGTAGGACACCTCGCCCCTAATTCCTAAGAACATGCTCCCAGTCACATTCATTGGGGAATTAAATTAATACTAGTTCTGCACCTTCCCCACTCCTCACCCCTCAAAAAGCTCTAGTCAAATATTTAGTTCAAAAATGATTAAATGTAGTTATTGGATTAGTTAATAAAATTGTGTTTAAATCACAACTGGGAGAATAATAATGATATGGAGAAAAAATAAAAATATTCCTACTTCACACTGTACTCAGAATATCAATTCTTGATGGACTGATGACATTTGAGAAAGGCAAAATTTTAAAACATTTAGTAAAAAATACAGAAGAATATTTTTTAAATTGGAAAAGTAGTAAAAGATTTCTCAAACAAGATATAAAATATATAAACCAAAACCTTCCAACCAATAACTACACAATAGCCCTTCATTCAGGTCAGTACAGAACTGTTCATCTGTGTTCTTCAGACAGGGACATTTTTTGGGTCACAATGCCACTATACTCACACCATCTTATCTAAAACACTGGCTGGAGTTGTTATAAACAGAGCATATCTGGATTTCCATGAAGCATTGTTCTCATTTAGTTTGCCAATAACCTTCAGAAAAATTCTTCCATTTGCTCATTCAATTGATCATTCATTCATTTTCATTTGTAAACATTCATGGAGCACCTACTTTATGCTTAGCATGGCAGTAAGCTCTGAATATCCTCAAGAGAACCGGAATAGAGCTTCAAAATTAATTTATTCACTCACTCATACTATCTATTAAGCACTACACTATACCAGGCACTGTTCTAAGCATTGAGATAGAGCAGGTGGGAAAGGTCAGAAGAATCTCCTGTCTTTATGGAGTTACTCTCTAGTGATATCTACTAAAATCACATGAACATAAGTATCAGTATTGAAAGCTTTCTACACCCACCTTCCCTCACCTGCTCACCCAAGAATTTCAATCCCTGGCAAAACTCCTACGCCATCAATGTATTTCTGGTGACTACCAAGGGGGTATAGAATTATCTATCCATTCCACAATTCCACAGTCACTCACCACTGGACTTGTTCTACCACTCTGAGCCAGAAATCAAGATGGATGGCATTTACTGGTCCATGCCCTATTAATGTTATTAGAAATACAGATTTATATAATGTTAATGGCTGTCATTTACTATATGGTCGAGCACTAAGTCCCTAACGTGCATCACTTAATTCCATAAGATACTCTTTGTAGTCTTTAACTTTGAAATATATCAGCATAAATAGTAATGTATATATGTGTGTGTGTTTCAATCTACACCTTACAGTAATTAATTATCCTAGTTAACTACCCTAATTAAAACTACTTTAGGATGATTAATTAGTATTCAAAGGACTCTAATTAAGCAAACACATTCTATGGATGGCTAGTTAGCCTTTGGAAGACCCTGTTGGAATCACACATGACAGAGACAATTAGTATAAAACAACTTTAGTCCTTTAGTTCTCATGATCTCTGGTCAACACCAAAAGGTTATTAACTAGCATAACAAATGTTAGAAATCATTTTTAACTGGTCAAATGAGAAGGGTTCCAGATGCTGGATTGGCTAGAAGTGTTATATTCCATTACTAAAATAGAATATAATAATCTAGCAACCCAATAGCACAATTGCTTCAAAAAGCAAGGCCTAGGTTTAGGGTTCTAAAGAAAGGATGGTGCTACGTGGCTCCCGCTAGGACCTTAAGCAGAATTCTACCTCTAAAGCTTTTCAGTCACCTAAAGTGAGTCACAGAGAGCAGACTTTGCTGCACTTTCAGAATGGGCTGTATGACTGTTTTGTGCCTGTTTATCTGCCACAGAATGTGAGAATTTGACCTGACTGCTTTCATTGCCACATAACAACTGATAGATTTGGAGGAGGAAACCTCCAGCCCTCACTGCCTATAACTATTCCAGGCTACCTCCTCTCTACCAAAAACAACCTAATAATTTCTTGGTGGATCTAATATTTGTGAGTAAGCAGGTAGGCTTGGGTCCATTTGCCACAACAGTAGGTATTGTTATACCATTTTAAAGAGGAGAAAACTAATGAAGTTTGAGATGTTAAGTCACCTCGCCAAGTTCTCAAAATTAGTCAGGATGAAACTGCAGTTCGACAAGCAGATCTGTCTAATTCCGTATCCTCTCTACCAGTCCCTTAACTATTAAGTAATTATGAAATTCTGCCTCACATTATTGAATGCAGAGCCATCTGTTACACTCCAGCTTTTGGAGTTAGACCTTGGCTCTCAATCCATGGGTGAGTTGCACACGCCCTTTGTGAAGTTTACCACTCAAGAATACATATTAACCCTATTAAGCCTTCTTTCTGTCTTCATTACCACCCCCCTGACTTTGGGCTTTCTCTGCATATTTTCGGATGCATGGGTGGTTCTGGGCGGCAGACATGGAAGCCTTTTTTAATTGCGTCTTCCTCAGGAAGGTGCAGGGCAGCCTGCAACCCATCTACGTCCCCAAGACACTTTTCTCGGAAGGATTCTGAATGGAATCCTGCAGGGAGAAAATTGTAGGAAGGGAACAAGTTGCTAATCTTATTAAAACAGCCCAATTGTTTGAACTCGGATGCTTGACAGCTTATGAATATGCACTGATCAGTTTACAGCCATGTAATCCAATCCACATAATGTTCTGCGTAAAGAAGAGACTGCTCAGACCTGCTCTGGCGGCAGCCCGGCTGGGAGCTTTCCTGTGAAAGCAACAAGATGCTCTGGCCAGGGCACTCCAGGGCTTCATCCCTGCCGTGCAGGATGGCTGGCTTCTCCCCACGTTTGGATATTCTGTACATTTAGAGACACGCCCCGATAACACTGCCTTTCTGTTAACTCCAGGGCTGCACAGCTGACTTATGTTCCACCCTCCACACTTAAGCCTTTAAGGCCACCTGTACGAATGGCCCAGGAGCTCCCTGAATGGTGCCTGGTGTCAAAGGGAAGAGCTCACTTGCTTTGGTAATAATAATAACCATAATCATAACAATAATAATAATAAAGCAACTGTTTACTGAGTGCTTATTATATACCAGCTACTGACTAAGGTAAATGCTTTACTATATTATTCTAGATGAGCTAACAAATAACCCTTTGATCTGAGTATTATTGTTATTATCCCCAATTTATGAATAAGGACACTGAGGCTCAGAAAGTTTAAATGACTTATTGGAGCCAGAAATTAATCTATGTCTGATGGACATTCACCCCTTCTCTTAACCACTGTTCTTGCAAGCAGTTAACCCACAGCATATGAGACTTTTTGATTGCAATCACTGATTTCATGCATTTGCCATTTCTAAAGAAGAAATAAATAATGCCCTACCTCAGTATGATAAAGAGAGGAGAGTATTTGGAATCAGGGGACCTGGAATGAACCCTGGGTCTATTATTGGCAAACCATCTGATCTTGAACAGATTAATTTCCCATAGTCTGGCTTCCCTATCTGTAAGATGGAAATAATATAAACATCACTCAGTTACTGTGTGAATCAAATAAAGGAGCAGCTCCACAATGATCAGTTCTCTCCCTTCCGCACATCGTTTAGCTTCGTGGCTACGCTAGAATTCAGATCTTCTAACTCCCGGTCCTCCATGCTTTCTAGCTGACCAGGGACTCTTTTGATTCTCCAGTTACTGTAATATGCTAGGCCAGTGCCCCTCGCCCTTGTCTAGTTTGATATGTTGGAGAGGTCTTAGGTTTACTGACAGCCGAAAGCCTACGAGTGAGTGACAAAACAGGAGGAAAACTATAAAACGCCAGACACAATAAGCAGAGGCTATTTAGCACTGGGGTAAATTCCTCAAGAACTTCTAAAAGCACCCTACTGCAGCTCACAGAACTATGTTTACTTAAAAATGGATATAATTGTGTAATAGGTTTTACAAAGCTGTCCACTAAACATGCTCAGAACTTAAAAAGGTTTACTTCCTAGTAAGACAGATCTGCTATCTGGCACCTCAGTCATCCAGAAAACTCTTCCAAAACCTCTCTACCCACTTATTCAATAATTATCAAGGCACTACCATCATCTGCCAAACACTGAAACTTTATATAGTGTGGCTAGGAAAATCCTTACCAGGGAAGTGACTTTTGAGTTAAGACATGGAAGAAGTGAGGAAGTTTGCTTTTTCCGTGTTTGGGCAGCATCATCCTAGGAAGAAGGAAAAGGAAGTATCCCAAAATGTGAGCATGGTTGACTTGTTTGAAGACCAGCAAGCCCGGTGGAGCAGAGTAAGAGGCTGGTAATGGTGGGGGAATAGATCAGGAAGGCAGGGTCTTGTAGGTCATACCAGGATCTTTGGCTTTTATTCTCTGCATTAGGCTATCTTGATATATTTACTAGATCATTCTGGCTGCTTATTGAAAAGAGACTACCAAAGGGCAAGGGCAAAAGCAGAGACACCACTTAGGATGCTAGATTAATAATCCAGGCAGGAAACAATGAAGCTTGGCCCAGAGTGAGGGCAGCGTGAGTGATGAGGGGTTGGAATAAGGATAACACCAAAGTGTTTTGCCAAAGCAATGGCGGAATGATGGAATAACGGGATGATGTCAAATCCCACAGCTCTGGAGCATGGAAGACGGCACCCTTCATAATCTCCTGCTTCTCACTCACTCTTTTTCTTATGCTATGACCCATTATTAGTTCTCTGAACTCACCGATGCTCTCTCTCGCCTCCAGGCTCCCACACAGGGCATCCCCCTTGAAAGAGGGGACTTGCTCTCACATATAATTGGTAGAGTTAAAAAAATAAATGATTGAGCCCTGGCTGGTGTAGCTCAGTGGATTAAGCATCGGCCTGTGAACCAAAGGGTCTCCAGTTCGATTCCTTAGTCAGGGCACATGCCTGGATCGCGAGCCGCCTGAGAGGCAACCACACATCGATCTTTCCCTCCCTTTCCCTCTCCCTTTCCCCGTCTAAAAATAAAATAAATAAAATATTTTAAAAATAATTATTTTAATTAAAAAAAAACAAAAAATAAATGATCAAATGAGGACCTAAATGTTTCAGGTAACTGAGGTTTTCCTCTAGGGGTGTCCAACCCATGGCCTGCGGGCCGCATGAGGCCCAGAATGGCCATGAATGTGGCCCAACACAAAATCGTACATTTACTTAAAACCTTTTTTTGGCTCAGCAGTTTTCATTAGTGTTTGTGCATTTAATGTGTGGTCCAAGACAACCCTTCTTCTTCCAGCCTGGCCCAGAGACACCAGAAGTTTAGAGGCCCCTGCCGGCATGATCCTGGATAGAAGTTTGGCCAAGGCTGAGAGAGAAGGCAGCAGGTGAAGAGATACAAGTAGTTCCAGAATGTTGATGTCCCAGTCGCTGGAGGATCCGAGTGGACAGGGGTAGAGACTGGAGTGCCATATTCAGGTCCCCTTTTCAGGGTCAAAGTGTTCATCCCTCAGCTATTGGGAATATTGGCTAAGTCCTCCTCTGGAAATTGTCTCAGCCACAAGGAGCTATATCATCCAAGGTGATGCCCTCTTTCAAGGAGCAGCCTTTGTCCAAGGATAGCTGATGTGAGGATACAAGGACCTGGCTCCTGTGACTCAGTCTGGGACAACTCTGAGGGTCCTTCTCAGCAGCAGAGCTCCCCACAGGATGGCTGAGGCTGTCGATCTTGTGGGTGGGCCTTCCCACCCTGCTCCTCATGCCTTCCTCCCGCCCTTACAAGAGTATGTCCTAATAAACCCCAACACAACTCTCCACCTCAAAGTCTGTTTCCCTAGACCTTGATCTATTAAGACAGGACATATCTTTCCAAAGGACAGCTCCACTGTGGACTTCAGCAAGTGGATCCCTCTGTGTATCTCAGGGACGCAGGAAGCTGTGTGGCTGTAAGAGGTGAGACAGCTGTGAGGCTGAGCCCCTGACAATTGGGAAGGTTCATTAGTGAAACTATGCAGCATAATTTCATAGAAGATTATTCTGTCTAGAGGCTAACAGATGGCTCTGCAGCCAAATTCGGGATTCTAATTCAGCAGAGAGATTCTGCTGATGTCACCAGCTCTTGAGCTGTGTGTTCCAGTGTGGGCTTTTAAAGGGTTTTGGTTGTCTATTTTTTTTTTCCTTCCACAAGCAGCCATAGAGCCTCTAGAGTTAATTCAGCCATGTAGTCACTCCAAGGCCATCTGTTGTTCAAATTAAAATACATATTTTTAACTTTAACCTTTCCATCTCTAAAGTTTTAAACCTTTGCAATAGAAACAGTCACTTTGCAACAGCTTTTCAGCTTCCTGATTCATGACATCAATGAAAGGGTAATGTCAGTTTCGGGGACGTCAGTAAGAAACGTTGGCAGGGCTGACATCGCTGGAGGGACATGGAGAATTTACTGGGCTATTTTCTGTTCTTGCATGACATGGTAATGTGCTATGCTCTTGTTAGCTGGAGTTAATCAAAACTCTGAATAGATTTCATGAAGTATAATTTAAGAATTCACATGTATTCTGAGACATTAATAAATAAAGAGGGATCTAGAAAAAAATACTGCAGAATTTAGTCTCCTGTGTTAGTTCCATTAATCTGCTGGCATATCCTAAACTAGAAGCCAGAGCAAAATATAATCAAACTGTTAATGTCTTTGTGAATAATTTTTCTTATTAACAATCATTCATTATTTTGGAAAATATGGAAAATGCAGAAAACCACAAAGATACAATCCTGCTGTCTAGAGATAATTGCTTTTTAACATCTTGGTGTTTTGCATGCATATTTTAAAAGGTAATTTAAATACCTACTGAATGCAGACATGGAAGGTGGTCATTATAACCTGTGATGTGTTGTCCGTGATATTTAAAAATGCTATTGCTAATCCCTACATAAAAGGGGCATGCGTTTTGAAACTATTTTATCTTATTTCTTCCCACTGAAATTCATTATTTTTTGTGCCATTCCTTCCACCTTACCTGTGACAGGTGCATACATTTGCTAATACTATTTCAAACTACACAAATTAAAATGTTGTATTACCATTCCCAGTTCAATAGAATTCAACAGCCCTTTTTACTTATGATAAGTACTAGGTACTGTGTTGGGAACGATAAAGATGTGGCGAAATAAGACGATACAAATGTGAAGACCACACAGCTCCTGACTCTAGAAGCTCATAGGTGTTCATTCATGGAACAAATATTTACTGACCACCTACTATGTGTTCGACATAGTCCTAAGCACTGGCGACACAGGAAAGAGCAACAGGGACAAAATTCCTCCCTTCATGGGGCTTACCTTCCACTGAAGTAGGCCAAAAATGCATAAATAAACAAGGTTATTTTGGACAGTACGTATTAATCACATTTTTTATTTTCTGTATCTTATGAAAGTTTTCTTTTTAAAAATTAATTTATTTTTATTGTGGTATAATTGACATATTTAATGCTATATTGGTTTCAGGTGTACAGTGTAATGATTCTATATTTGTATATATAGTTGACCCTTGAACAAGGAGCTTCTGGTCTTGTTGAGGATGAAAAATATGAATGCATTTATTAGGGCCGTACCCTGCTCACAAAAGGATTAAAGGCAGTTTACCTAGAAAGAGCAAGCCTGAAACATGAAATGAGGCTAATACAAAAATGCAAATCATATAAATGAATTTAAAAAATGTGGCGTATACAGTCAATGAAATATATTCAGCCTCAGGAAAGAAGAAAGGAAATTCTGGGTCAAAACACAATTCCATCTTTAGTTTTTTGAGGAAACTCCACACTGTTTTCCACAGTGACTGCACCAGTCTGCATTCCCCGCCAACAGTGCACAAGGGTTCCCTTTCTCCACAACCTCGCCAGCACTAGTTTGTTCATTCAGCGACCCCACTTCTGGGACTATATCCTAAGAATCCCAAAAGACCAGTCATAAAGAATATACGCACCCTTATGTTCATAGCGGTGTTATTTATAACAGCCAATGTCTAGAAACAACCCAAGTGATCATCAGTAGATGAGTGGATAAAAAAGCTGTGGTACATTTACACAATAAAATACTGCACAGCAGAAAGAAAAGGAGCTCCTACCCTTTGTGACAGCATGGATGGATCTGGAGATTATTATGCTAAGCGAAATAAGCCAGTCAGAGAAAGACAAATACCATATGATCTCACTCATATGAGGAATCTAATGAACAAAATAAACTTACAAACAAAATAAAACCGGAGGCATAGATACATGAAACAGATTGACAGATCTCAGAGGTGAGGGGGTTAGGGGGGTTGGAAGAGATGAGCCAAAGAACATGCATGCGTATATGCACAGCCCATGGACACAGACAACAATGTGGTGAAGGCCAGGGAGGGTCCCAGGTGAAGAGAGGCAAAGGGTGGGAGAAGTGGGGGACATCTGTAATACTGTCAACAATATAGAAAAAAAGGAAGAAAGAATGGAAATTCTGACACATGCTACAATATGGATGAACCTTGAAGACGAACCTATGAGTGAAATAAGCCAGATGCAAAAGGACACGTAACTGTATGGTTCCATTTATATGAGGTACATAGAGTAGTCAAATCCACAGGGGCAGAAAGTAGAATGGTGGTTGCAGGGGCTTGGGAGAGGGGGAAGTGGGACGCATTATTTAGTGGATACTAATGTTTCAGTTTGTGAAAATAAACAAGTTCTGGAGAAGGATGGCAGTGATGGTTGAACAATAATGAGAACCTACTTAATGCCACTGAACTGTACACTTAAAATGGTTAAATTGGTAAATTTTATGTCATGTATATTTTATCACAATGAAAGAAAAAGACACAGGACTTTAAAGCCTTAATATATTTTTTTAAATCCTCATTAATACTTTCTAACACATCAATTGCAAGTTGAAATGATAAATTTTGCATATAGTAGGTTAAATAAAATATTTTCCAAAAATGTTTTAATGTACACCACAGGTGAAGAATCATGAAATCAAATGCATTGTACTTCTAGGGGGTCAGAAGGTAGCACACGCAATTGAAGCGACAAGTTGCACTTAACAGCAGGGAGGGGATGGGTTTTTGGTAACCAACAGACTCTGTACTTAGCCCGAAGGCATTCAGATTATAGTTTTAAGTACCCCCAACTAAACAAAGAAAACATATCTTCACCCTCAATTACCTGGAGGAAACAGTTAGTGACATTGACACAAATGTTACTTGATTGCTAAGAGGGTGTCACAAATTTGGCTTAAGTTCTGTAGCAACCAATATGAAAAGGGAAAATCAGCCATTGACACAGTGTTCACAATGTGGTGAGATAAAAACCAAACAGCTATTCAGAAGCACACATGCTACTGATACTGAGGTAGGAAAGACATTTCTCCTGAGAGTCTCATAGAGAGAAGACTGATATGTAATAAACAACATCCTTAGAGGCCAGAGCAAGTCCCACAGGAACGTTCTTATCCCATTTTTCGCCGAGGTCTATTATTTCAGAGAACAGTGTCATGAAAACAGATCTGCCAGAGCCCAGTGGTGCGGTGAGAGGCAAAGGACCCCAGAGTGAATGGTGGAGATGATGAATGCTATTTGTTCAAAGGACAGTGACCTTGCTAAGGGGTCACTGGTCAGGAAAGGCTTTCTAATGGCCTTGGGGCAGCAGCTGCAGCTCTAGGAAAGGAAGGTTTTAGATTCTTGTCTGGCACAGAGCTGATACTCAGCAAATATTTGTTGCATGAATGAGCGAGTAGAGGGGGGAAAATACAGGCATTTCATGGCCAAAGGAGTAGAGGGGGTATTCTGGGGAGTACTCTGGCTGGAGGGTGTTAGTCAGGACTTTCTTGGTGGCAAGTGACTAAAAAAGACTAAAAAAACCTAGGTTGAGCTTGTTTGGCAAAAACAGAAGTGTGTTGAAAGCATATTGGAATGTGTCAACTAATTAAAAGAGAGTGGGACATTAAACATAGGGAAGGCAGGCTAAAGGTGGGCCTCTGGGGTGGACATGAGATGTGCTGCCCAGACCCCTTGCAAAGAACCATGTGTTGCCTTGGATGTTGGCCACGTGGTCAGTAGGCAGCCTGTGGTTCTCTGCTACTTCAGAGTTTGCCTCAGCTACAGAGAGTTGCCTCTCTCAAGAATACGCTCTTCCCTGGGCAGCTCACTCCCAGTGGCAGGTCACTGTGGAACTGTAAGGCCAGGCCATCTCAGCCCACACAGGACAATTCTGATGGGCCATGCATGATACGCAGCAAGCTGTGGGGTCAGCCAACGCTTTGCTGGATGTGCACTGCAGTTCAGTTCCTCCCTCTACCCAATCCTACTTCCTCCCCTCCTTTCCTTGAGTGTCGCTCCCTAATACATACCCTGCATCCCAAAGTCCGTCTCAGAGTCAGGCTGCACAGAACCCAATGTTTAACAGCCTAGGAAGCATCTAAAGCAAAAGGCTCACGAGCCACCAGCAGACTCTCCTTGTCTCTTATCTCTCTTCTCTACATCTTTGTTTCTGTCTCTTCCACTCCAAATATTGGAAACCTGATCATGAAAAAGGTTTCATGGGTTTCATAACAGAAATGGACAGATTGTTATTGTTTAGTTTCTGATTTTTTTAAAAAATGCTCTAAATCCCAGGAAAGGATAACGAAGAACCCAGCTGGGGCCAGGGACCCACCCCAAGCAAATCAACTCCCACCTGGGTGTCAAGCATTCTAACTGGCCAGGCCCAAGTTACACCTGTTTCTCAGGAAAGGCTCATATAGGGTCAGGTATGGCGGCCCTCATGGAGTCGCGGGGCTTTGGATAGGATCACTGAGCCAAAAAACGTGATGACATCATCTCCATTTTAGGAGTCATAGCAATCGCCTTTGGAAAATCTATTTGGGATTTTGAAACTCAGATGTAAGAGGTAAGACATCTTCACTGATTTTGAAACAAACTCTAAAAGCAACAGGACTCTTTTTCAAACAAAACTTAACCTGGGAACACCAACATAAAAAGTAGATGACAATAGAGCTGCTAATTGGAGAGGAAGTAAGGGGCCAAAATCCAGTCTCCTGGTCTAATTCCATTTCCCGGCAACCAATGAGTCATCCCATTTATTAATTCATTCATTTTACAAATATTTACTGGACACGTATTCTGTCCCAGGCATTGTTCTCAATACTGAAAAGACAATGGCTGAATAAAAGGAAACACAGTCTCTGTTTCTGGTGCATACTGTGCGTGGTCCTTGGAACACAGTTTGAAATCCACTATTCTGGGAAATTTTGTGGGAGTAGGAAGACAGAGAAAAGGGATTGAAACAGAAGAGTCACATAATTAAAGAGATGCCTCAGAAATACTGACCTAATGGTTTTAGGTGTGGTCAGCTTGACTTGGTAAAGACTGACATGATGGGTCTAAACTAGAGAAGAGACAGAAGAAATGAAAAAGAAACATAAATACAAGAAATATAATTGAGAAAACTTGAAGAGTCTTGGTGACAAACTCATCATGAATTTGGCTAGTGTCTATTAATGCATGATATTAAAACAATCCTGCACACATTTGTAGGTACTAGGCACCCTCCCACACACGTTTTCCACTGAATCAAATGTGCAATATTTTCCGACCGCCATCACTGCACTCACGTATTAATCACTCATGCTTTCTTGACAGCCCGTTGCAGCCCCATTCATTCGGCACCCTGACCGCTCACACAGACTTCTCACAGCTCCAAGTACTGTCTCCCTTGACAGCAGTCCATGCCATTCCTTATGTCTTTTTTGTATTCAACTGTAATCAATATTAAATTCTTGAGCATTTAGAGTTCAACTAATATCAGTACTCCTTTAGCCAAGGCATTAGTCTCTCCTTCTCAAGTTGGTTTGTTTTTTTTGTATGAAAAAATTTTTCAACATTCCTTTTGTATGTTTTAAGTTCATGTATGGTTCAATGTGTGCTTATATGTGATAAAGTCCATTTTTCTGGCTGCATTTCTGATGACATAAAATATTTTGAAGCATCTTTGGGCTGAAGATGCTTGCATAATTACCCCCTTATATAGTCACTTTGAAATATAAGCTTCGTAAGAATTTTATGAGATTACCTCTAGAAAGGTCCTATCAGTTACCGCTTCAAAAGCTGACCCCACTCACATTTTACAGATGAAGAATCTGAATCCTACAGAGGTGGAGAGACTGTATCCTGGACTTCTTAATTTCAGCCCCATTCTTTCTCTACTAGAAGTGATACAAGAAAAGGTATGGGTGCATATATGTTATTGCAATCACCATAAAGATTAGAGTAATTTTTATTGGTCGGTAAAGACCTGGTCACAGGTAACTCACTGGAGATGAAGGTTTAAACTTAATTCCCGTGGGAAGGCTGCTTTTCTGTGCTCTAGCCTCACATGCTTGTTCCTATGTACCCACTTAGGCTGCTTGAAGGCAGAGACCATGTACAATATGGCCTTACATCTCACACTCGACTTTACTTGGCACAAAGATCCTAGGTCATATGTCATTATTTCTTTATTCATTTGAATATCTACTTATTGAGTACCTACTGTGTACTAGGTACTATCCTAGGTGTTTGGGATATAGTAGTAAAAAGACATATTGTATAAAAGGAAAATAAGACATTGAATAAGTAGGGTCCAGTAGAAAAGACAATATTTGACAAACAGTAAGTGTGATGAGTTTATAAAAAGGAAGGGTAAAGTCTGTGGAAACAATTACCAAGAAACTGACACTCATCTCTCCCATTTTTTTATACACTCACTTTTCCCTGGCCTCACCCTGGACCTCTGAGTGTACCTGGCACCAGTGACACAAAGCACAGTGACTCCATGACTTCTGTCTTTCAGGGTCCCTGCTATCAGTGGACATAAGTTGGTATCTCAGAGCAAGTGTTATTGGTAGTGGCTCTGAGAAGGGAGCAATGGAGAGTGGCAAGCCTGCATTCATTCATTTATTTACTGAGCAAACATTTATGGAGCATTTTTTCTGCGCAAGGTACTATGAGCAAAAAAATAATAATAATAGTCACTGTCTTTGTTGGGGAGCACATGTGGTGGGGGACATATATTTCAAACAAATAATCATACAAATAGGTGTAAAATTACAACATCAGTAAACCCTACTCTGTGCTATAGGAAGTTAACATGCAACCTCGTGATTTCCAAAGCCTAAACTCTGAATGTCTGTGTCAATATAAGTCAGCTGTTCCATGAACATCTCTAATCCATTTTTCCACATTCATTCAACATCAGTTACTAAAACCTTCCTCTTTTTGTGGAATCTGTGTTGATCCTCTAAACAATATCATTGTTCTAATCACTGCAATCATGTAAAATTGACTTCACTCTTTTTTCCAAGTGTTTAAAAACAGCTAACAAGACTTTTCCCCCTCCCAGCCCTGAAATTTCAAACATTCCATTCATTTATTTACTGAGCATCATGTGGCATGATGGGGTGGGAAGTTACAAGCACCATGTGACATGCTTGTAAGTTGCCACCCCATTATTTTCCCTTCTCCTTGGACATATTGTACAGTCTGTGATTTGCTAACAGGTAGTCAGCCTTCCCCCTCCTTATCTGCATGTTCATAGAAGACACTGCTAATTGACCTCCATGCAATTTGCCACTCTGCCCAGATGAAGTGTCATACTCTATTTCAACACAGCAATCCAGGCAACTCTGATCAAATGATAGGTTTTACTGGGAGACCTGAAATCTTTTGCCATCATTCTAGCCTCCTTCTGAAGATTCTAAGCTCCATTATGAATGCTTACTTTGCTAAATATTCCATTATGTGACATGTTTTTTCCATATACTATGTCTAGTGGATAGACTCAGACAGATGAGTTCATATCCTCCCCTAACTATTTACCACTTTCTAGCTTTATTACCTGAAGCTCATAGTAACCATCTGTACAATGTGGCTAATTAATGCCTACTTTACAGGATGGCTGTCAGAATTAATGAGACAATGTAGGTAGATTTAAAGGCCAGTGATGCATTTTCTAGTCTCTTCTTCATTTCTCCTGACCTCTTATTGTCTAGGATAGTCTTTCCTCATTTCTAGATCAATGAAAATACTCCACAGAAAATTGTAAATCACTCCTAAAGGACTAAAAAAAGAATTAATAAATGAAAAGACATCTCCTATTCTTGGTTAAGTAACTCAGTATTATAAAGACGTCAGTTTGTTCCCTAGTTAAAAATACTATTTGTCATAGAGTTAGACAAGATGACACCAAAGTTTCATATGGAGAAATAAACACACAAGAATAGCTAAGAAACATTGAAAAAAGAAAAACTACAAGGCAGAATTATCTTTACTAGATGTCAAAACAAATATAAATCTTCAATAATTAAAACATTTTGTTAGTAGCACATGAACAGACGGATCGACCACTGGAACAGAGCAGGATTAGATCCCAAGACACGGAACCTCAGTAAGTGATAAAGGTGACATCTCATCACGGGGGTAAAGATGGACAATTTTTAATAAATGCTGCCATTTGAGCAAAGATAAAAAACTGGGTAGCCATTGGGAACAAAGATAAATTCAGATCCATGTTTCATATCACCCATATTAATAAACTGCAAGTAGATTAGAGCTAATAATAAAAAACAAAATACTACAAGTACTAGAAGAAAACATAGGTAAATACCTCTTAAACCTTAATGTCAGGAAAACCTACCTAAGGTGACTCAAATTCCAGAGGCAATAAAAAAACAAAATTGATCAATTTTAATACATAAAAATTAAAACAAAATTTATATAAAACAAAAGCATCACCAAAGAAAATTAGAAGGCAATTGGCAAACTGGAAGAGATTCACAACATATAGAAAGGGTTAATATTCCTAATAAATAAAGAACCCTTAATAATTGAGACACAAATGTCCAAAAATTAAAATATGGGAAAAGTCAATTCAAAAAAGTAGATATTAACCTCAGATATATGGAAAAATGTTGAAATTCACTAGTAATTGGAAAAATACAAATGAAAAACACCAAGACATTTCTCACCTATCAGATTGGCAAAGTTTAAATATCTGACAACACATTCTTTGGTGATGCTGTGGAGGGAAGTCATCTTCATGCATCGCTGGTGCTAAGGGGAATCAGCACATCCCTTCTGGAAAGAGATTTGGCAACACCTAACAAAACTACATACATACTTACCTTTCAACCCAGCAATCCCTCTTCTAGAAAACTACCCTAAAGATACTCTTCTGGCAAGGCAAAAATACACATACACAAGGACATTTTTTGAAGCATTGTTTGCAGTTGTAAAACACTGGAAACCACCAAAATTTTCATATATAAGAGAGTATTTGAATAAAGTATGGTACAGCCATACAATGGAATGCTATGCAATGATAAATAAAAGGATGATAAGATCTCTGAACAAATATGAAGTGATTTCCAGGATATACTGTTGAGTGGGGGGAAAAAAAAGTAAAGCCAGAAGAGCACCTCTAGGATGCTATCCTTCATGTAAGAAGAGGGGGATCTAAGAAAATATGTATGAGTGTCTGTTCATTTGCACAAAAGAAATTAACACAGAATAAATAGAGTGGTTAGTTATAGAGAGTGAGTGGAAAAAAGGTGGAAAGAAGTAGGGAATGGGAACAGAATAGCTTGAGTGACATTCTCTGAATGAATAAATAAGTATATATATATATATATATATATGGACACACACATATATATACATATATATGTCAGATATATACCTATATATATCTGACCCCTAGAACTTATAGTAACATTTCATAAACCTTTCACATAACCCCCAAATTAACAAATAGTTAAAATGAACCAGTGTATGTGCAAAGGAGGACTGGAGGACTGGAATGGAAACACTAACAAATGAACCTTTGAGGAGAAATAGGATTTGCATAATCTGAAAGTATCTCTCCCCAAATGCTTACCAATTACAAAGGGAAAGGTAATAACTTTGCAGTATAGAAACTGCTCAGATACCATCTTAACCAAGGGATCAAGATAAAAACATCACCAGAAATAATATAGGTCAACTTCATGAACCATTTGATATGATGAACTGAGAAATACAGGGGTGAACGAAAGTAGTTTTACCATCGTGAGTAGGAGACAGTTTATTCTTGTATTATTATTTATTAATTATTGTATTATTTTCCATACAATTAGCTATAAACCTACTTTTTGCCCACCCCTGTATACAAGAGCATTTGGTAGTATCCTTACCAAAAACAGGTACCTTCCATGTAACCATGAAAAAAAAAATCATAAAAATCCAAACTCAGTTGCATTCTGAGTAACTGACCAGTACTTACCAAAAGCATCAAGGTCAGAAAAGACAAGGAAAGACTGAGGAACTTTTATAGACTGAAAGAGATTAAGTAGAAATAACAACTAAATACCATGCAGGATTGCTCTTAGGAGCTCAGTACAAAAAAAAAGACATTAGTGGTGAAAATGGGGAAATTCAAATAAGGTCTGTAGTTTACTTGCCAATATTGTACCAATGATAGTATCATGTTCATGATCATTATACTAAGGTTATGTAAAATTGTTATCTTAATGGATGTGGGTTGAAGGATGTAGGGGAACCCTATACTGTTTTTGCAACTATCGTATCCTTTTAAAATTGGTTTAAAATAAGTAGTCTTTAAAAAAAGACAACCTGCCCCCTCAGGGAGGTTGATGGGGCCTTTGGGTCTTAAGGTGTTAGGAATCCCTGGCAGGACAGGAGTCCCGATCCATGAATGTCTGTGACCTTGCATGCTCTGTGCACACACAGCACTTCAGCCTGGGCCTGCCACAACACTGAAGAAAATGAGCTCAGCCCCAGCGCCGAGGATGAAATAATCACTGAGCCCTAGGGCTCCCATTCACCATTCTGCCTCCTGGCGGACCGTGAGTAACAATAGAAACCTCATAGTCTGCTACTAATTCATAATGAATGACCATCTGACCTGAGCTGAAATTTCACCATAAAGAGATTTTACTAAGAAAAATGGGAAAAATAAGCCACGTTTAGTTCATTCTTTTTTTTTTTCCTTAAGAAAAACATGCATCACAGCATTATTTAGAATAGGCAGTGCGTGGGGAAGAATTAGTGTCTAACATTAAGGGGCTGGTTAATACCTTATGTGATAGTCATACATTAGAATGCCAAAAAGAAAGTAAAAACAATGTTGTAGACTGTTCAATGATATTCCTTGTTATGTTCTCCCAAAGTTAGGTAAATAGGCTAAAAACATAACATGTGGGTGAATATATATAATCTATCTATTTATATGCTTAGAGAAATTAAAAGAAAATTTGGAAAAATATTCTCTAAAATGTTAATAAGAGTTACCACTAACTGGGGAAATTATCAATAATTATTACCTTCATTTTTTTCTTTCCTGCATTTTCTAAAATTTTTACAGTGAATATACATCCCTTTCTAATTTATAAAAATGTTGTTTTAAAAATAAAGCAAGGTCATGGACAACGGGGATTGACTGTGGGAGTGGGGGTGGCGGTCGTGGGCTGGGCCGAGGAGGGCAAAAGGGGAACAACTGGGACAACTGTAATAGGATAACAAATAAGCGAACAAGGCAAAGAGACTTCTGGTTTTAAAATGGTGGAGTAAAGACACCTGTGTCCCTTCTCTTCTCCAAAGTTACCCTGCAACAACACACAGAAGGAAAACAGAAATGCAAGCTCCATCTTTGACAAAACTAGGAACAGCTAGAAATCTGGACCACAACATGTGAGGAAGGGGCTACTTAATGCAGAGACCACTGGGACACCTGTGGGATATCAATACCAGGGCCCTCCAGAAAAATGCAGAGCTCAGGTAAAACTGAAAAACCTGGGTTTGCCTAAGAAAAGGGAGACCCTGAGAGGAAAAACCACTGGTTCCTTGTTTGAACAATGATAATGGAACATGCAGTCTTGTAATAGAAGATTCTTTGGTCCTCATTTGTCACCTCAGAGACATAGGGAAGCCAAGGCTGAATGCAGAAATACAAACATGACCTCTTAACGGAAAGCAATCTATCCGTGAGATGAGGCAAGGTGGAGAAGACCTTGAATGCCAGCTGCCACCTTTTGTTAACAGTGAACAACCCAAGGCCAAAGCAATTCTTTTGCACACCCACGTACCAACACTCAGTCACATAGTCCTGTGTGATAAGAAGTTGTATTACTGTATCAGTTAAGATTAAGCTCAGTTATACAATAGAAAAAAACCCAAAAAGCTTTAAAATGATAAATGATTTTTTTCTCTCTCATGTAAAGGAATGTCAAAAATAGGATTTGAATGGCAGCTTCATGGTGTCACAAGGGAACACTCTCCTAATCTTCTGCTCTGCTTCCCTCTGTGCCGGGCTTCCACCTTCACGGTTACCACATGGTCATTACACCCATATTCCAGGCTGCAGAGATGAGGAAGAAGACCTCATTCTCCTACCACTTTCAGGGAGCTTACCCAGAAGCCATCCTCGACACTTTTTTTTTTTACATACTGTTAGATGAAGTTTAGTTATGTGGATATAACCAGTCATAAAGGAAACTGGGAGTTTTAGGGTTTTAACTGGGCACAGTGACAATGAACAGAATCTGGTTTCTGTTATTACAGAAGTAGAAAGGCATGGCTGTTGAAGAATGTGATCAATAATCTCTGCCACAATTATGAACTGAAGGGAATTCTCTATAGCTCGGAAATACGATCTTGTTCTGCCTCTGTGAACACCCTGCGAATATCTGGTCCAGAAAGAACTTATCTCACTCAAAGATATGTAGCAATTAAAAAGTAACCATGCGTCCATGCCTCTGTTCCTATTTGCTCTTCAGTTTGGCTCTCAGAGGAGAGGGAGTTGGGGAGCTGGGTGAAAGAAGGGGACGAGACGGGAAAAACATCCATGTGTAACACATGGACACACAACAGCGTGGTGACAGCCAGAGGGAAAGGGAGGTGGGGGTAGATGGAGGTGGGCAAAGGGGGCATAAATGGGGATGGAAAGAGACTTTGTTGAGCGATGGGTGCACGACGCAGTGTGCAGATGTTAAAAAGGGAACCAGTGCACAAACTACAGGGTGGGGCAAAAGAAGGTTTACAGTCATGGGTATGTAAACACAGAGTTTATTCTTGTATTATTATTTATTAATTATTGCATTATTTTCCATATAAACAACTGTAATCCTACTTTTGCCCTCCCCTGCCTCTGGGGTATACAAAAATATTATAAGAAAAGGAAGAAAAGAAACAGGAAAAAACAATGACAGATGAAGAACATCGAGAAAAAAGAAATGTTACCGCCAGGCAGGTAAAATTATGATCTAGCATTCTGCCATACGCCTTAAGAATTTAATAAGACTTTTAACAATCTCAAAGCAGAATACAAGAGTCAGGGAAGGAATGAAGAGTTGTTACTGAGAACACTGGAAGGCATACAGAAGACAGGGCTAAAAAGTGAGGAAAGTGTAATAAATATGGTAAAAACAATTCTAAAGAAGCCAAAGTTAAATTAAAATTGTGCATAACTGGTATCCTTGGATTATCGATCTTCAATTCTGTATATAATCAAGATGGAATTCAACAAATAAACAAAAAAGAATCAAGTGTACTGTGTTCCAAGAAAACTAAAACTATTGACACCAAAATATAGCTTAGAAGTTACTAGATTTCAATGAGAAAGAAAGAAGTCTTTGGGCATCCAGGCAAAAGGGTCAAGCCATTACTGTGAGTAAAGAAAGAGTGGTTGGGAGCCAAACTGACCTTTGACCTCCCCCCCATCATTTAACGTTAGAAGATAAAGGTACAGTGCCTACAAATGTCCTGCAGTCCAAGGGTCTTAACACCATCTATACCAGGGGTCAGAAAACTTTTTCAGTACAGGACCAGGTAGTAAATATCTTCAGCTTCGTGGGTCACACAATCTGTTGGAAATCTGCTATTGTGCCTGAAAGCAGTCATGGGTGATACATAAGTGAATGGAGGTGACTGTGTTCCAAGCCAACTTTTTGTACACAAAAAGGCAGCCAGCTGGCTTTGGGCCATGGGCCATAGTGTGCCGACTCCTGGGTCACACTATCACTCAGGTATAAAGGCCAAAGAAAACTATTTTTGAAGTTGTGAGATCCTCAGGGGTGTAATCCACATAATCTAGGTGTTATAGAAGACAAGCTTCAATGGACAAAAAAAAAAAAAAAGATAAATGAAGAAGTTGAAGCAAAAGTACTGGCAAGAAATGAAAGCTAAAATATGCTCTATTACCTGGAGAACAAAAAAAGAGGCTTACCTTCCGGCTCTTTTGGCAGCAAGTGCCTTAGAAGCCCCATGACGTGAAAGGATAATTCAAGAAACCAAGACATCTGTTGGAAGCCATAAAAATTATGATCAGTTCTAAATAAAGAAGGTGATGTCACATTCACAGAGCCCTTTTAAAAACATCTCACAATTCACAGGGATATTTGGATTGTTAACCCACAGTGACAGCTGAAGTAAGGGGGCCTCCATGTTCTGAGATGTAAAATGAAGGAGTTGAATTACATCAGAAGTTCTCAGTCATGACAGCTCATTAAAATCACCTGAGGCATTTTTTTTTAAATGTCTGTGACTGGGTCCCATCCCAGAGCACTTAAAGCAGAATTTCTGGAAGTAGGAAAGACAAAAATATTTTTTAAGCTCCCCAAATATTTAAGTATGTAGCCATGATGGAGAACCACTGGGTTAGATGGTTTTTAAGGTACATGTCAATTCAGGTATTCTATAATTATATATATCTATATAAAGAATTATCTCAAACTGGAAAACTTAAAAATTGCTGTATAAAACAGGCTAAACTACTTGGTCAATTTTGGATGCCTGTTTCTCTAACAGAACCTTAAATGACAGTCCACACTGGTCCAAGTCACAGAGGCTTCTCAAGAGAACCTAAAGACCTAACACCAATCTAATGTGAAGAAGCTGGTACTCATGAACAAAGAAAGAAGTATGTAATTCCTTCTGACAATGAAATCAATTTTTTATTTTAAAAAGAAAAGTGTCCCTCTCAAGTCAAATGTTCTTTATTTTGCCTTGGGATGGTGTTTGCTTTTAAAAAGCAATTCCATAATTCTGGTCCTTAATCTATTTCTTGAATCACTCATTTCCAAAAATTAGCAAAGTCAAAGTCAAGAAAAATAAATGAGCAAAAAGGGAACAGGGCTTATGAGCATGGAAAACAACGTGGTTCTGTCTGGTGGGGAGGGAGGTATAAGAGGGACTAAATGGTAATGAAAAAAATACAATGATTAAATAAAAACATAAATTATTTTAAGGATCTTAAAGAATGAGTCTCAATAGAAAAATATACACATATTTCCTAGAGAAACCAGATAATCACTAATGACAATAGATCCAGTTTGCCCAGGGCAATCCTATACTTGTTTTTCCAGAGTAAATAGTAATAGTGCTTCTTTTCACTCCCAAATATTTCCCAGTGTAGGCAATACATTATATGGTAACTCTACATTTAATGTTAACAGTAATAAATGAACCATATCTCTTCATTAGAGCAGGTGCAAAGACCCAGGCTTGGAAATATATTAATGAACACTGCACCCTCACAGGAGGGGATGGTGAACCTGTAGCAGGTGTGCACAGTTGGGAATCAGTCTTTGTACTGTGGGAGATGAAGCTAAACCACATAGCTGGGTCACAATCAGTATTTTCATAAAAGGATGAAGAGTTATTTAAAGATAAATTCTAGAAAACCAAATTGGAGTTGTAGAGGATGGGATCGGAGGAGTTTGGTTGGGAATCAGAAAGGACTTGCGAAGATGCTGAGAGAAAAGCAGGTCTGAGGACCTGGGTCTCAGGGACCAAGCCTGATCAGGAAGACAGGAGAGTGAGAAGCCCCAGACAGGGCGGGTTTGGTGTAGGACAGTTTTGCCAAGGAACTTCCTACTGTTTCTTCCAGTCGTTATTGACCTGGTCTCACTACCAGTGTATCTTAAAGCATGAAGTTTATGACACTCAAGTAAAGGTGAAATTTGTCCAAAAAAATTAGAATAATGTCTAATTTTGCAAAGGTTTCCTTAATTCAGGTCTTTAATTCAAACAGCCAATTATTTTAAAAAATTTCTTTCAAATCAGGAAGCCTGGCCTTCAAATGGTTTTCTAAGACCACTATCATGAAACTGCGTTATTCAGACTAAGATTTTCATGCATTATACGTAAAACTAGGGCCTACAGGAAACACAAAGATTAAATGTCAGACCAATCCTGTCAGTAGAGTGACAAATGTCATTGTCACATTTCCTTCATATACAAAAAGGAATATGTGACAGCACTCTAAAAGTGAGGGAGAACATTTTTTCATTCAACAAAAATTTATTCAGTATCTACTTTATACATGACACTATGCCCACCTGGTAAATGATGGGAGTTTGTGAACATTCAACTACAATAGCAATAAATATTTATATAACGGGTAAGGGAAAAGTGTCTCATGGGAAATTCTGAACCGTGCCTTCTGAGAACGGTTTATTGCTTATGGCTCGTATGGAAGGGGTGGCTCACTATGTTCATAGCCCGTGGCCTCATGGAGGCAAAGAGGCCTTAGCTCTTAGGTTCCCACATGCTGGTTGAAGACCTTAAAAAGCTCAACTTTATTTCTTATCCTGGGGTTTAATGAGCCAGCCCTGTTCCCTCCCAGTAAATTCTCCTTTTTCTTAAGCTAATTTAGGTGGATTTCTGTTAGTTACAAATAAAGAACTTGACTCAAACAGATAACAAAGGTAAATTTGATATTTTAATATAAGAAAATAACTGTAACTCATAAGTATTCCTGACATTTGGTAGAATTCATGTCAAGAATATGGCATCCCAAACAAATATCTTTGGAAAGAAACAGACCAAATATTAAAGAAAGGGGGAAAGCCCAGGGATAAGTAAGGTAAAAAATTAGTGGTAATTCTTTTTTTTTCCCATTTTTTCTTAATCTTTTAATTTGATAGATTTCAAACTTCAAGACCACTTGTGAGATGAGTAAATAGGAAAAGGAACTCCTCTATACTTTTTACCCAGATTCACCAATTATTTTACACTTACACTTTTTTTCCAAACCATTTCAAAGTAAGTTGGAAACACCATACCTTTTAACCCTAAATAATTTAAGTGAAATTCCTAAGGACATTCTCTCTCATAACCACAGTTCAGTTAACAAAACCAGGAAATTTGATACTGACACAGTTAGATTATCTAATCCACAGTACATATTTAAATGTTAAAATTATCCTAATAATCATTTATAGCTTTTATCGATTTAGTCTCCTTTAACCTGGATCAGATTCTCAGCTTTTCTTTCTTTTTGACCTTGACATCTTGAAGAGAAAAAGCCAGTCATTTTGTAGAGTGTCCCTCACTTTGGGTTTGTCAGGTGTTTCTTCATGATTATATTTAGGGTATGCATTTTTGGTCCAGAAGCAATGCTGTGTCCTTCTCAGTGGATCCTATCTAGAAACACATGGCGTGGGTTTGTTTCAATGTTGACAAGGCTTGATTTATTAGTTTGATAATTTTTTTAATCCAGTAAACATTTTTGTATACCTATCAAGTTCCAGAAGCTATGCAAACTCCTGTTTTAAATATATTCAAACATTTGGTCTAATCAAAGTTCATTAGTGATTACAAATTACAGGGAACCAATGAAGATATAGGACCTTTCAGGAGGTTCGTATATCAATACAAAGAGATGAGATATAAAAGCAAATAATTTGAATACAGATTAGTGGTAATTCTTAAAATTGACACTGGAAGTATAATGAAAACAGTGTGAATGAAGATAAAATGAGAGAGAAACAGAATTGATAGTTAATATGGAAGCATGCTACAGTTTATTTGATCAGATAGAAGTTACAGAATAATTAACATCTTCCTAAAATATACTAGCAGCCCCAAGTTTTTATAATTACTTATTGATACTGCTTCCTAGACTTGCTTTTATATGTTGAATTTGGACATTCATCCATGAGCTTCTGAACAAAGATTTTGAGCTCTCCCTGGGTGGCACGGTCTGTTGGTTGGCCCAAACAGCGTAGTTTCAGCAATATCCCAGCCACCTTTGCCCTCACTGCAGTTTGTGCAATATTTGAGTATTCTATGACATTCTTGTGGTTCTTTTCTTTTCTTTTTAATTTTTTAAAAAATATATTTATTTTTAGACAGGCGGGAAGGGAGGGAGAAAAAGAGGGAGAGAAACATCAATGTGTGGTTGCCTCTCGTGCGCCCCCACTGGGGACCTGACCCGCAACCCGGGCATGTGCCATGACTGGGAATCAAACGGGTGGCCCTTTGGTTCGCAGGCCTGGGCTCAATCTGCTGAGCCACACCAGCCAGGGCTCTTGAGGTTATTTTCTAAAATATGCATGGGGAATAGAAAGATTAGTATCAAAGTTACTAATAAGTAATGTGTTTTTCATAGTACAATTAAAACCAAGACTGAAGTCATTAGTTGTGTCAAAAATAGTGCATTATTTGCCATCAATTGAGCTCATTGGGATTAAGCTGCCAAGTTGACGCTTAGTTATAAAAGAAAAGAATAATATTAAAGAAAAAATATTTTAAAAAAGCAGAACTATCATCAACTATTTTTTTCTAAAAGTTGTGGTATAATTAAGGATTTTCATTGTTCTGGAAACGGAGTCCTCAATTATAATACCCAAATCTACTATTTAATATCTGTGAACCTGATTGCCTGCACAGTATTAGGGACTGTCATATGCTAAAATAATGGGCTCTCTCTATGACAAAAATGGCACTGAGGAAGCTATATGTTGATGGGAAATCTCAATTCTCTTGACATCTACTAGGAGTCTTTTACAGCTCAAAGTAAAATGGTTAAAAATTGTTTTACTTACCTAACTGACACTATCATCTCTGAAATAATAGAAACAATGGCAAAGAGACCGCTATTTTGGACAAACTTCTCTCTAATAAGAAAGAAATGAATGGTTACCCTGTCATCTCGGAATTTGCAATAAGAAAAGGAAATATAGTGCAGAGGCTGACGTTTGCTGAAGATTTTAAGAAAGCAGATGTCAAAGCTTCAAAGGAAAGGAAGGAGTTGTAGCATGAAGGCGAAAGCTCAGACTACAGACTCAAGAGAAATGTAGGTTTGCAGCCTCGGCATGCCACTGACTAGCTGTGTGACGCTGAACAAGACATTTAACCTCTCTATATCTTAGTTTTCTCTGCAAAGTGAGACAGTAAGGCATGGTACAAACTACCTGGGAAAATTATTTAATCTTTCTAAACTTGTTTAAAAAAAAAACAACCCAGGGATAGTAATTATTCCACACAGATTTGTTGGGAGAATTAACCAAGAAAAATTCACGTAAGATACCTAGCTCTTTTTGGTAAATAGTAAACATTTTTTTAAATGGTCACGTACATTATATACATATTTTGCGGACTCTAAAATTCTAAGAAAAGAAGTGAGGGATTCACAAAAGTGACTAGTTTCACTATCTTAGATTTAAAATGAGTAGAAGATGAAATAAAGGAGGATATGACTAAGAATGAACACCAAAATCTATCACAAACCTCTAAGAATAGAGTTTTAAAGGACAGTGCTCAGAGAGAAATGAAGTCACAGTTCCAAAGACAAAACTTCTTCAGTTACATTTTGTGGCAAGAAAACTTTTTCGGCTACATTTTGTATTGAGGAACAAAATATATATACTCTTTTCATCTTTACCAGATGAAAAATGGATGTAATTTTTATTTGAGGCCATCATTCAAGAAGAATGGTCCTCAATCGGAAAGGGAAGAGGAAGCCAGGAAAAAGAATATGTACCAAAAATAGGTTAGAAGACAAACAGGGGAAGACTAAGTTATTATTTTACATGGATTCAAGTCCTCAGATCCATAGACAAGGTGATGTCTCATGTTTTTTCCAGGATCATAAATGCAATTGCATGACATAAAAAGATTTGTTAGAGCAATGAAGATCTGAAATTAGTCTCATAAAGAACTCATATGGAGACAGAGATACATTCATTTACATAAGTTAGCCATCCAAATCTTTATAGCTTTTATTGGGCTTTATAAATCATACATAGTTTATTTTGATGCTTTCTCGTGTGGAATATTTAATTATTTAAGCCAAACAAGATGCTGCTGAAGCTAGTCAACCATTAGTAGATATTATCCATTGGAAAAATGTGTTTCCTCTTTCCAAAGACTGACAAGTAGATCAATGAAAGATTATTCTTTAAATTAAATTTATTGGAGTAACATTGATTAATAACATTACATAAATTTCAGGTGCACAATTTTATAATACGACATCTGTATACTCTGTTGTGTGCTCCCCTCCTGAAGTCCAGTCTTAAACATCCAACAAATATTTGAGCATTTATTGTATGCCAAGTAGACTAGGAGCCGAAAGCAGATCCCTCCTTCCTATGTCATAAGGAAGACAATCACAGGAGCAGTCTGAATTTCAAAACATACTTTGAAATACCAAACATGTTCAAGCAAATTGCTATAGGAACATAAAGAGAAGTAACAATAATTCCAAGTTGAGAGATCAGAGAAAGGAAAGAATTGTAGGCAGGGTTGCTACTAAAAATAGGTAACACACACATGATACCACCGGTCAGAATGGACCTCTGACAAATTAGAGTAGGCTGAGGCATTAAGTACTCAGTAGCATGATATTGGTAGATGCCAGCAGGAAGTTAGCCCTAGTTAGAGGGGAGTCTCATACATCTAAATCTCAAAAGATTTGTAGAATTTGATAAGTATAGAATGGCAGGAAAAAGAAACCCTAATCTAAGGAAAGACAATAAAATGAGGACAACACAATGGATTACATAATATATAACTGAGAACTTCAAGTTCATCAGTAGACTGAATGTGGCTGATCAGCATGATCTGTGGAAAGAGATAGGAGATGTAGCTGGAAAAACTACTGAGGGTCATCTATGGCTTTAAATAATCACAATAAGGAGTTTGAGATTAACTCTATTATAACCACAGTAATAGCTACAAGTTTTTGAGCACCCACCAGGTAACAGAAACTTAAATGCATTATCTCATTTAACTCTTACAATAACCCTATGAGAAAGATACAGTTATGACCCTGACTTTAAAAAGTGAGGCTTAAAAAGTTTTATGAACATGCCCAAATTCACACAGCTACTTAAGTGTTAGAATTTAGAGTCAAATCCATAACTCTCTAAATCTGAAACCCATAGCCAAAATGACATGATCTGTGTTTCTGGAAGACAAAAATATTGTGGCAATGGCCTTCCTGGAGAAGTGAGAAATTGAAAGTGAGAAGACTAATTGGAAGTTATCAGTTCAGGTGAAAGACATGAGTGCCTGAATGAGGGTAATAGTGATAAAGAAAAGGGAATAAAATATTTTCTATGCTCCATAACAAATTACCACAAACTTCATCACTTAAAGCACCATACATTTACTATCTTACAGTTTATGGCTCTCCCAGACTGTAGTTTTTGTTTGTTTGTTTTAAACCTAGAGGTTTTCCTGGGAGAGAATCTACTTCCACATTCATTTGGATTGTCGGTAGAATTCATTTCTTTGCGGTCATATAACTGAGTTTCCCATTTTCGCTCAGCTGTCAGCAGGGAATACCTCTCAGTTACTAGCGGGCATGCTCAGATCCTTGCCTCATGTCCTCTACAATGCTGCAGCTTCGTTCTTCAGGGTAGCAATAGAATCTATGGTGCCTGCAATCTCCCAGCTCAAAGAAGGCTACACACCCCTTTTAAAGGGCTTGCCTGATTAGGTCAGGATAATCCCATTATGATGAACTCAAAATCAACTGATTAGGGAGCTTAATCACATCTACAAAATCCCTTTACCTTTTCTGTATAATGCAACCTAATCACTGGAGTGACAGCCATCATATTTGTAGGACCTGCCCACACTCAAGGTGAAGGATGATACAGAAAGTGTTACACAAGGGGGCAGGAGTCTGAAGGACTATCTTAGAATTCTGCCTCACTCGAAGTCTTTAGCCTGAGTAATTAAAATCATAGTTATTAACTGAGATCTGCCACACAAGAGAAAAAGAGTTTCAATGAGGAGGATCACATATCTCGCTTGAAATTGTTCATCTTGAGGTACAAGTGGTGCATGCATTTGTCTTAAACCAATTATATCAGTTTCTTTCAAAGGTAGCTAATGTTTTATTAAATAATGTGGAGAAGAGGGGCTTCTTTTATCTTGGAGTGATTTTATCATAAAGTACATATTTTTTAATGTTACAAATGGCCATGAACTTAAGAATCAATTAGCAAGCTAATGATGCTTTGAAGTCATGTCTCCTTTTTATCCCAGCAACAAGTCATAGTGATTTTTGACTTAGTTGTTTTGATAAATACTCCCTTCAGGATCTGTTATTTCTGAGAAATAGCCAAACATCTTTTTCCTCTATGAATGTTTATCTTAAAATGTATCCCGTAATAGCTGAATGAGTTGTTAAGTGAGTAGATAAATGATATACCCAAAATAACTGAGGAAATATTAGGGTTAGTGCTAATGTAAATTAGAATAAATACTCTCAACTCTCATTTTAAACTGTCTGAGTTATCCCATAGCTTTGGGGTTAATGCAGATCACATGTTCCTTGGCGCCCAGTGAAATCCAGAATACTGGTACAGCACAGAAAAGAAACATTCCCTGGGTGCTTAATGCCAAGCCCCATGCTAGAACTTTCACATATGCTATCGTGTTTCTTTCTAACAACTCTGAAATAGGATAATACCAGCCTCATTTTTTAATAGATAAGGCAGCTGAAGCAATGAAGTTAAACATTGTACCCAAGCTAGGAAATGGGAATAACCACATTTCAGACTCAAAGTTATCTTATTTTTCAGGCCTTGTTCTTTCCACTATTAATCTTTCTTCGGTTCTCAGATTAGCTATACCTTCCTCAAAGAAGCCTTCCTTGCTCTGGCCAGTGTGGCTCATTTGGTTGGACCGTTCTATGCACTGAAATGTTGCAGGTTCAGTCCCCAGGTGGGGATTCTACGAGAGTGAACCAATCAATGTTTCTCTCTCTCTCTCTCCCACCCCCCCCACCTCTCTCTCTCTAAAACAAAACAAAAGCAATGAAAAAATATCCTCAGGTGAGGATTAAAAAAAAAAAAGAAGAAACCTTTCCTGACCACCCCTTCGGACCTTTAAGACTAAATTGGTTGCACGTTCCCATCACCATGTTTTCCAATAACAGCCAATTAGTGTCAAAGTGCTTGAGTTCTATGACTGCACAGACAGGATCCACATTCCACAGACCATGATTCATACTCCAGCTTTACACTTGCTAAGTGTATGAACTTGCAAAATTGACTAAGCCTTAAACTTTTTACCAGTAAAATAGGAATAATATTAGTATCCGGCTCAAGGGATAGTTGAAAGAATGACCTAATGAACATAAATCCCTATTATTGTTATCACTATCATCATAAAATATTATTCCACTTATTACACCGATTTGCAATTGCCTGTTTACTTTTCCATATTCCACACTGGAAGACAAAGGCATTCCTGGGACAGAGGCTGTGTCTTCTCTGCTGTGATTTCCCCAGAGCCCGGCTCAGGTCCTCTCTGGCACATGGCGGGCACTCCTGAGGGAGGGAGAGAATGAAAGAGGGAGGAGAGAAGAAAAAATGACACCATGCTGCTCATTATATAGTTGTTCTTGCATTGCCTTGCCACAAGCTTACTAAAGGCACGAACTCCCACATCTATTGCAGCATTATTCACAATAGCCAAGATACAGAAACAACATAAGTGTCCACTGACAGATGAATGGATAAGGAAAATATGATACATACACGCAATGCAATATTATTCAGCCATGAAAAATAAGGGAGCCCTGCCATTTGCAATAACACGAATAAAACTTCAGGGCAATATGCTAAGTGAAATACATCTGACACAGAAAGACAAATACTGTGTGATATCACTTAAATGTGGAATCTAGAGTAGCAGAAATCATAGAAACATGGAGTGGTGGCTACTGGGGACTTTTGTGGGGCAGAGAGATATTGGTCAAAGGGTACAAACTTCCAGTTATAAGATGGTAAGTTTGGGGAATCTAATGCACAACAAGGTGATTATAGCTAATAATACTATACTATGTACTTGAAAGTTGATAAGAGAGTAGATTTTAAATGTCCTCGCCCCAGAAAAAAATGGTAATTATGGGAGGTGCTGGAGGTGTTAACTATGCTATGGCGGTAATAATTTTGCAATATGTAAGTATATCAAATCAACATGCTGTACACCTTAAACTTACATGATGTTCTATGTTAATGATACTTAAATAAAGCTGGAAAAAATAAAGATATGAGAATATATGCAGATGAAAAGAAAACACTACTTTCCTTGAATTGTATGTAAGGAGCAGAAGCCTCTGAAAGTGGAGTTTGTTACCTTGATGCCAAGTATTATCTGGAAATCCTAGCAGTTAAATTGCACCTGGGAAAGGCCAAAGCCCAGGCAGTCTCTTAACACGTGAGCGCTCTCTCCCTCCTCGGGAGAAGGCTCTCCACCCTTACTGCCACAGGACAGCAGCCAGTTCCCAGCCACCACCAACTCCAGTGCTGCTATAAAAAATGCCCCAGACTCCCGCTGTTGTTGCTGTTGTTGTTTAAGGTCAAATGACCACATTTTAAAATTTAGACATGATTTACATGTAACATCGTGCAAGCTTAAGGTGTGTTGATTTGATGTACGTACATATTGCAATAAAATTACCCCAATTAGCTAGCACCTCTATCACGGCACATAATTTCTTTCTTTCTTTCTTTCTTTCTCTCTCTCTCTCTCTCTCTCTCTCTCTCTCTCTCTTTCTCTCTTTCTTTTCTTTTCTTTTTTTTGTTGTTGTTGTTGTGGTGAGAACATTTAAGGTCCAGTCTCTTCACAACCTTCAAGGATATAATACGGCATTGCTGACTAGAAGCACAATGCTGTGGATTACATTCCCAGAACTTCCTGATCTTCTACCTGGAAGCTTATGCTTGTGCTTTTTGACCTAAATACACCTCCCCAAGTCCCCTACCATTCAGCCCCTGCTAACCACCATTCTACTCTGTTTCTGTGTTCAGTTTCTCACTTTTTATTTGATCCACTTCAACCATACCTGTTTCTACTTTGTCACCTTCAGCTCCTAGCAGGCCAGCGTCTGTTTTTATTCTTCTGGTGGAAAGAGCACATTTGGATTTGACTGTCCTTGTGACTTATACCTATGTGCAGCCCTACATGCAAGTGAGAACAAAATATCCAAACAAGTGCACTTAATTAATACAGGGTCAACCATTTTAGGCACTTGTGGACCATGGTAATAAAAGAAGATTCTTCATATTTTTCACGTTTCTTATAATAAAACCAAAATCACAGATAAAAATGCAAACTGGACAGAAGTAATGACAGGAAATAGAGATGAATATAAAGACAAACAGCCCTACTCATTTGTGATGCAAAAATCCATTACTAGGAGCAAATCTCCTTGGACAGCCTGTGGATGCTGCATAATTCACCAAGCCCAACTGTACTTAGGAAGTGATGGTCAAATATTGAAAACCTGATTGGAAGACGGAGGTGGCTTCCTGCTCTTTCCTGTAATTGCCTTGTCCGATTTTTCTCATGAACAATGTATCACTGGAATTTTTGACTATGATAGAGTGCACCCTCCTGAGAGTTCTGCCCTGAAGGCTAGGACTCCAACTCCACAGGAATTATCTGACGGAGGACTTCATATATCTCCTCTGCACCTGTCATCCCCTCTTCCCTTGTCAAGCCCCAGGGTGTTGTGTGGAGCTTAGTAGCCTATCCCCCTCTACCCTACTGCTTCTTGCACATTATGGCAGCCTAATGAGTTGAAGAGACAGAGCCAGCCCAGGCTTCTTATTACAGTCACATTCCATTTTCTTCAAACAAACCCTGCTCAGAACAAAAGCGGGGCCTTCTGGGCACAGCCTTTGTTGTGGATGTTTAATCATAACATTTTGGTGGGACCCAGAATATTACGATGATTGCTTTCAAGTAATTTGTGATATACATGCTTAGTAAGTGATGTAACTGCACATTGCTGCTGTGCTCTTTGCTCCATAGCTTCATGCGGCATAGTTTACAATTACCGTATACTCTACAAATGCAAACAGATGTATTTCCCATGACCTTAACCCAGACAAATAGAGTTGTTGTATGTATTTCCCAGTTAACATTTTCTGAGAACTTCCAAATGCAGTCTCCTAAGACCTCTCAGTACTTAGGCTTTTTACATGTTTAACTCTTTTAGGTATTTCAGGAATGTGATAATACTAATGAGATATTCGGGTAAGAAAAAATAATAAAAAGCAAAGAGGCTCCAGTTTTTTAAAAGCTTATTTTAAACATGTTGGTTTCCCTTTGGCTTAGTTTTCAATTAACTGACTACAGTGATGGGAAAGAGCTTTCTGAAGCATAAAATTTTAACAAAAAATATTCAAGGGAAAAACATCTACAATAAGGTGATTTATGACTATAAATGTAAAAACCTAGCAAGGGGAATTTATAATACATTATGAGATCACTCTTCAACGAGCAAGTGAGATGAGTTCTAAGAGACTTGATAGATAAAATCTGTTGAAACCATCCCACCTTGAATACCATTGTTCTCTCAACTGTTTCTTCCTTTGTGTTCTGTTCTTCTAGGGTCTAAAGAGACCAAACAGCTGGAGTGCCTCTCATTTGTGCCTACTTACCTACTTACCTACTTACCTGTGCCCCCAGGCATTTTTCCAATGGATTTTTAGTAGGGTAGTGCTGCAGATAAGAGCACTAGCTTAGATGTTAGACTTGAGCACTCCTGCGTTCATTACAGCATTATTTACAATAGCCAAGTTACAGGAAAACCTAATTCCCCACCAATGGATGATTGAACGGACGAAAGAAGATGTGGTATATATACAATGGAATACTAGTCATCCATAAAAAGATGAAATTTGCCATTTGCAATAACTTGGATGAACCTTGAGAGTATTATGGGAAGTGAAATAAGTTAGGCTTCTTTAGAAATATTTTTTTCCTAAAGATACATTTAGTAAGATAATGAAAAAATGCATGAGATGGTTCTTCATTAGTAGACTTTCTTTTTTCCCATTGCTGCATAAAACCAGATAGCATATTACTTAAATGTTATCCAACGATGACATTTCTAATGGAATTAGAACTGTAGTCCAAACAAATATTTTAATTGGTTTAAGATTAAAACATGAAGACTGAATGGTTAGCTCCAAATATCCCTCAAATATCACTCTTCTTGGCTAAGCTTTTTGACAGGGCTGAATACCAGTCAGTCCAAGATTGAGATCTTTAGAGGAAGTGAAGACATTGCGTTGATTGGAGAGATATCCATATGCTTTAGGCACATGTTTTAGACTGTCAGGTGGCAAGGCTGACATTCTGTTATAAAAATTCAGGAGCTTGACTTGTATTCTCACCCAGCAAAAGGCCTTCCCAACCCTAGAAATGAGCAGTGCCTGTGAAAAAGCTAAGCTTCTTATTTTAGAAGAGCTTCAAACCCTCTGAGTCTTGATAGAAATCTCACTTGAGGTCTTCCATAGCAGAGGAGAAGTTTTCTGGGACCCAGAAAGAAAATATTGATAAGATAAGCTATTAGTTTAGAAGGAGCATCAAACGAGACACATATGGCCCTTGATTGTCCCCTTTATTCAAAGTTGAATGCATATTCGACAAGGAACCTCCATCTGCCCATCTCTTACTCCATTCTGAGGGTAGGAAGATGATGCTCAGTTGGTTCCTATGCTTAAAGGATTAGATCACAACTAGACTAGAGGCAGAGAGCAAAACCAGGAAACGATTAGACATTGTGAGACATAAAAGACTAAACTAAGGCAGTAAGAATAAAGAAGAGATAAGTCATTTTAAAAATGTATTTAAGAGGTAGATTCCCAATAGATTGTAGAGCAAGGACCTAAGAACATTTTACAACTCCAGGGTGACTCTCACATCTTTTGCTTGTTTGATGGGGGTTATTGATGGTACCATTCATCAGTACAAAGAATATGGGAGGAAGAG
The DNA here is from genome assembly GCA_004026545.1 of Mormoops blainvillei. Lineage (NCBI taxonomy): Eukaryota > Metazoa > Chordata > Mammalia > Chiroptera > Mormoopidae > Mormoops > Mormoops blainvillei. Next base: position 19,592 of record PVJD01009233.1, on the reverse strand, counting down.
GAGGGAAAAGTGCAATAAGGCAAAGGTTTATGTTTTAGATAGATTAGACTTCAAGTGTCTGGGGGACAACTAGGTGGAGGAATCCAGTGCAAAGTGGATCTATAGGAGATTTTAGGACAGAAACTACAAATTTGGGAGTCATCAGCATATAAGAACATAGAATAAACAAAAAAAGAACTCTGGAGGGGCGAGCAGGAGAGAATGATTACTTCTCATTCCATCAAAAAATTCTCAATCCATTGAGATAAGTTAATAAAAAGCACAGAATTTGCATTTTTTAATATCATGAAGCCACAGGGTACCCACCTACTCTTTATTTTCGCTGTAACATGGACTTGGCTCAGCACATGTTAAGTACTGACAAAATATCCAAGTAAACTGAAAAGTTGGATTTGGAACTACATTCATTCCCTGAAATACATAACTGCTAGCAAAAAGCTCAGTCTGAGAGAAAAATCATGGAATTCCACAGAGGTTCCAGGCCATGGTATCAGAAGGCAATGCAAATCCAAGTAAGAAGCATCTTCCCTATTCAGACAAAGACAAGAGACATGCGGGGTGTGGGAGGGGGCTTGAGATCCTCCAACTGCTTCATGGAAGATTGTCAGGAGGTAGCAAAGCCCCAGTGATCAGGCAAAAGTAGGAGAACAATGCACTGGTGCCCAGTGGGTATAAGAAGACTCAGAGCCCCAGGTACAGGGAAACTCCAGAAACTAGGTGGAAGATCCATTGTCAGATCTGTGGTACCTGGAACTTAGGGGCTAGATCTCGGAGAAGAGATATCAAAACACCTGATAGACTACCTCCTCAAAAGTTCTCAAATCCATGACCTCTTGTCATTTTCACTGCTACTGCACTGGTTCAGGTCCCCATCGCCTCTTCCCTGAATTGCTGGAGAAGCCTCTTACCTGATCTTTCTGCCTGCAGTTTTGCTCTCTCACCCTCAGTTTACTCTTGTTACCACAACAGCAGTAACCTTTTAAAAGTATAAATCTGATCCTATCACCCACCTTCCATTTTAAAACCATTCCCTGTAACTGTTTCTCTCAAGATGAAGTCTAAGTCCTTAATATGACATAATTGTTTTCATGAACTGGTCCCCATTTACTTCTCTAGTCCCATTTCTCACTACATGGTCCCTAATATTCTGTGGTTGGGGCATCCTAAATAATGAGCAGCTTTCTAAACTTCTTCTCTCCCCCAGGCCTGTGGAAATTGCTGTTTCCCTTGTCTAGAACTCTTACCCAGTGTCTTCATCCAGTCATGTCTGCTCTCCTTTAATCTCAGCTGGGATACCCCTTCTATAGTATAAGCCAAAGTCAGTTGAGTGCCTTAGCAACATGCTCTTAGAGTATCGCATTTTCTCTATCCTACACTGTCCTGCCATGTAATTTTCTCTGCCTAGCTCCTCTGCTGTTCTAGTCCACCGTTCCATCCTCAGCACCTAGACTGCTTTCTTAAGCATGGTCAGTAGCTATTTGTTGATTGAATACTTCATTTTCCCACAGAACTACAAAATAATGGGTTGTGACTGGAAAGGTATCCTCTTCCTTATACCTGCTTTGGTGCAGTGGCTGAGGGGGAGTGAGGACTGTAAAAAAGTTAGGAAGCCCAGCTATGGAAATGAAGAACTGTCAAAGTCCTAGTGTCTTCACAACCAGCTCTTTGTTTACTCTAGAGGCCTCAGAAAAAAATAAGTTTGTGTCTCTGCCGGTAGAAGACATGTTATCTTGTCTAAGGTACTTCTCTTTTCTAATTTGTATTGTGTGGGGCGGACCTCACATTCCAACTCCAAGGTTGGGCCCAGACCCCAGCATGGTCGTTTAGAATATGCGATTCCGTATGCACAGTACCGTTGTTTCTTTAATGGTCACATGACTATAGATGGGCCAATGAGAGCCTTCCATGGGACTTCTGCTAGAGCAAAATGAAATCTTTCTGGAGACAGTGTCAGTTAGCATAAAGAAGGTTAAAACTGTGATCTACTTAAACATACAATAATAGAAGACTTGTTATATAAATAAACAATAAAACTATTTAAAATAATGATATCTCCCATTTATTGTTCAGTGACTAAAGTTCCAGTCGTGATTTTATAAAAGTACTATATTACTAAGAGGTATGTATAATTCATATTATGTTTAGATAGAAGATAGGTAGATGAGAGATAGATGAGAGAGTTAGATAAATGATAGAAAAATTATTAACATAATTGTATCGATACTATTGCTGATATACAAAGAGTACATATAATAAGGGTACCAGAAATAAGACTGAATAGCACAGCTTTTAGAAAAATTATCATTGTATTTGCAGGGTGTGCTCCGTAAGTGGAATTCATAAGACAAGACCATACCTTAACGGGGACGACTATCATTTCCTTCTTGGAGGAGAATGATGTGTCGACTAGACAGAAGTTACTCTCCAGGCAGGAAATGTGGCAGGCCTAAGAACTAAATGAAGGGCTGACAAAACTTTTTCTGTAAGGCTCCAGATACTAAATAGTTTTAGCTTTGCAGGACATACCGCTTCTGTCACAACCTTGAAGTTCTGCCACTGTAGAGAGAAAGTAGTCACAGATGATATGTCAAAAATGAGTGTGGCTGTGTTCTGGTAAGGTTTGGTTTACAAAAACAGACTGACAATGGACTTGGCCCCTGAGTCATAGTTTGCTAACATCTGGAATATCAAAGCGAAAGCCTTCCTTTCTTTATGCAGGGCCCGTGGACCAGAATCCTATGCACAGAGACATTCAGAGTTCTATTGCTAAGAGTAAGCTGACTTTGTGCAAGGGCAGGGGCTGGAGGAGGCTAAAAAGAGCAAGTGCTTCCTTTCCACAAGCATCTTCCCTGGCACTCGTTACAACAGTAGCAGCTGTGGATGCAGATGTACAGAAAATGATGGCCGGACGGGAGGTCAACTTCATGGGAGCGACAGAGCCATCCTCAACCTCAGGTTATATCAGACTTCCCCCAGAAGTGTAAAGCAAGCTACCTGAGCCTCTGAGACCAACAGCAGCAGTGCTGACATGACCCGCGGGAATGAACAAAGAGAGCGGTGGGGACACGAGGGGTGGGAATACGCCACATTGAAGCATCGGTGGGGAAATGGAAGGTGGGAATGAACGAGGACGGGCTCAGAGGAGCAGGGAACCGTGAGGGAAGCAGAGCAGGGAAAAGAGTACAGAGACAAAGTGAGAGGCTCAGATGGGAGAAACCCAAGAGACCTATTCTGTGCCCATGGAAACACTCAGAAATAGCTGGATGATCTTTGAGTGGGGCAACTTTCAAGTCACGACAGCATGTGAGCAAAAGGTGTTGTAACTGTGTTTGTTGTCCCAGGCTGTTGGGGCCAGAAACATAGGGGCCATGCTACATGATAGCCAAAAGCTTCTAGGGTTTCAGGAGTACTTTGAAATGATTTTGAGCTTTAGCCATCCCAACAACATCTATATTCATTTGGAAAATAGTCGTCCATAAAAGTGTAAAACGTGTTATTCATTCAGACTAAGGTTTTTGTACAAATAGACTTATGTACTTACAATAATCCCCTGCCCTCTCCCCACCCCACCACCAGTGGCTCAAGGGCTGGTACCATTTGTTGTACCAAAAGCCCAAAGAAGACAGTATGCTGTTTAAAAAGGAATCTGCTGTTGGAGATTTGACAGTCTAGCTGAAGAAGTGAAAAATAAGCCTTTGATGCCCTTCAAGATCTGGCTCCTGCTACATATTTAGCCTTATCTACACTGATGTCCGCAATGCTTGCCTTGCTCCAGACACACGGGCCTGCTTCCTGTTCTCAGGAAGGACAGTTCTCTCTTCTTCCTCAGGGTCTTGCTATTACTTCTGCTCGGGACTCTTCCTTACACACACTCTCGCCTCTGATTAATATATTCTTAGACATCCTCCAGACTAAGAAGCGCTATTTTAGGTCCTGGTGGCATTACGGCCCAATGAGAAAGCCCTGATCTGTAGGCTGGGAGAACTTGTTTCTAGACATAGATCAACTTCCATCCAGCTGTGTGCCTTGGGTTCTTTATCCTCTTTGAAAATGAACTTAAATATTAGGAAAACAGAGCTAAAAATATCAGCTGTTACCTAACTCAAAGAGTTGTCAGAGAATTATATGAGGTAACAGTAAAGGAATGTTTTGAATAGTATAAGGCACTACATTTGGAAACTTCCAGAAGGGCCTTTCTGTCGCTCAACCCAAAACTCCCTCTCAGGATGTTCCTCGCATTCTCTTTTCCTCTTTGCAGCAAGTGCCAGAGATTCAACCGACTTTCCCCTCCTGTAATAACTGCCACTGCTGACCCAATCCCTGGAATCATGTTGCGCTAAGGCAGGTTGCTCTCCCTACCCATGATCATATTTGATGACCCAAGGAACACAAGTTGTTGGATTGCTAATCACCCCCAGAAAACTGAAATAGCAAACTTGGAGTTGTCACAGCGCTCTGGATTTTGTAGCTCTCTCATCCACATCTTAATTGAGAGTAATTGAGGCACCCTTGAACCTTGGTCTTCTAGCTTTCTTCTGAAAGATGAACCTCGATAAAACTTCCTTTTCCTTTGACCCTGATGTTAACAAAACTCCTGAGAACTCTTTCTTGAGGATGCTTCTCTTCCTTAACTGAGAATGTCATCCAAGGAAAACAAGGTCATCTCCTTGTCTTACACTCTGCAACCTCAAAGCCTCAGCTTGGGCGATTCCGTGGAGCCTCAGCCCTCATGGAAATGGTCTGGAAAAAAAAAAGAGAAAATCCACAATCCACTTGCTGACGCTCCATGTCAATACCCACATGCTTATTGCTAAATGAGCACAGTGCTCTTTCCAGCTGATCTCAGCCCAAACTCAGAATTCTACTCAGGCCAGCCCTTTAGACAGCCATCATCAATCAAGAGCAGGCAAGTGAGATAAAGTCAATTACTTGTAAATACCGCCGAGGCAGAACCTTTCTCCCAAAGTTTACCCTTAAAGTACCGGAGCAACCCTTTACATAAAGCTGTCTGTTGCACCAGAATTGGAAAGTGCCTTCAGCTCTGTAATTTGTATGTGTATCTGGCTCCCTGTGATGGTTTTCAGTAAAGGTTGGTAGACTGCTCTAGTAAAAGATTATTAAACGGAGCCATTCTGTTTGGGGTGAAATTTTATAGGCCAGAACGGTCCTTAGGAGTTGATGTGGTCCTTTCTCCGATGTAGCCTCACAGTTTGTGTTCTATGATCGCTGTTTTGGTGCCAGGAACAGAGGTTTTTGCAGCCACCATTGGTGACTTACACAAGTTCTTTCCCATCTTCTTCCCGGCTGACGGAATCAGATCTCACTTGATTATTCTGAGTTTTATTTGCTCTGACTGGGTAGTGTGTCCGTTTTGATTGCTCAGTGCCACGCTGGACAAAGTATTCAATGTTGAATACTTTGAATATTACTCTTTAGATCTTGCCCTCTACAAAGCCTTGTGCTCAGGGAAGGGGCTCCTTCTCAGTGTCAGGAATGAATTGCAATATATCTAAGCCAGGTAAAGTGACCTTATTCCCTTTGCTAGTGATTGGTTTAGCCATTAATGTGTAGCCTATACTGGCCAATGATGTAAGAGAGTAGGTCTAGTGGGGAAACTTCTGGGGAACAGTCTTTAGTATTAAAAATTGCCTCCAAAGGGCTTCACAATAAAGTTGGCAAAGTAAATACATGTATTTGCCACTTGTCCTTTCCAAAACCTCACTAAAAAGACAACAAGAAAATTTCTTTTAAGACCTAGGTTTGTAAGAACAAGGAAAATAGTAAATGAGAGGGGACCAACAAAATTTTAAAAGTGAAAAAGCATACAGACAAGTAGCAACTGATTCAGTAGCCCCAAGAAAGTTGAATCCTAAGCCGTCAGTGGAAAGAGCTAAGAAGGAACTCAATTTTACAAGAATGCCTGATGGTGTCAAGATGTGGAAATTTGGTCATAGGATTAAAGAGCAGGCTGAAAACACAAGCATTTTAAAAAACCTATTAATGGAAAGAAAGAAAAGAAAGAAAAGAAAAAGAAAGAAGAAAGAAAGAAAAGAAAGAGAAAGAGAGAGAGAGGAAGAGAGAGAGAGAGGGAGGGAGGGAGGAAGGAAGGAAGGAAGGAAGGAAGGAAGGAAGGAAGGAAGGAAGGAAGGAAGGAAGGAAAAGAAAGAAAAGAAAGAAAACGGAAAACAAAAAGGGACATCCGCATATCTAGTAATTGCCTCTTCCACAATGCAAGTTACTCCCCAGAAGGGGTCAGAGGATCTCTGGCTTAGGAAACACCAAGCAAGGTCAAAGACAGGGTGGTGTGTTGAAAACAAGAAGACTAAGTGACATTCTGCACCCTCATTATTGATATCCTCAGCCATCCTCCATGAGTTGAGTTCCCCAAATGCTGGCAGCCAGGATTCTTCCCTCCAAGCAAGACACTGGAGGATTCTTCTCTGGGTTACCTGTCCAGCCAAGACAAAATAATTAAAGGTTATATTTGCAAGGATTTCTCCAGTAAATTTGCCCAGCCAGACCACACAAGAGTGAAGCTCGCGGTTGACAAGACCCAATCATGTGCAAAGAGTTTTAAATTAGCTTCTTAATTGTCCACTCTTAAACAAGATTAGACTGTAAAGGATCATTAGAGGAAGGTCCTAACATGCAGGACAGAGTCCAAGGAAAATACAGAAGAGCAATTTGAAAGACACAGCTCTGATAAGGGAAAATAAAGCTTCAAGAAACTGTCATCAATGTCCTCAGAGAGAGAACAATATGCTAGTTTTTACAGAAGAGGTGAGAGAGATAAAAAGAACAGAAAAGAAATTTGTCTGTCTGTGTGTGTGTGTGTGTTTAATGTATAATCTTTATTATATTTTTCCATTACCATTTAGTCTCCTTATACTCCCCTCTCCCCAGCAATCACCTGTTGTCCATGTCCGTGAGTCCTTTTTCTATTTTGCTCAGTCCCTCCACGCCCTAACATCCCCATCCCACATTAGCTGTCATCTGCTCTCCATCTATGAGTCTGTCTCTGTTTTGCCTGTTAGGTCAGTTTGTTTGTTAGATTCCACATTTGAGTTGAAGTCATATGGTATTTGTCTTTCTCTGACTGGCTTATTTCACTTAGCATAATGTTCTCCAGGTCCATCCATACTGTTGCAAAGGGTAAAATTTTCTTCTTTTTTACAGCCCAGTAGAATTTCATTGTGTTAATGTTCCATAGTTGTTTTATCCACTCATCTACTGATGGACATGTGGGCTGCTTCCATATCTTGGCGATTGTAAATAATGCTGCAATGAACATGGGGGTGTTTATGTTCCTTTGAATTAGTGTTTTGGGTTTTTTCAGATGTATTCCAAGAAAGTAGGATTGCTGGGTTAAAAGGCAGATCCATTTTTAATTTTTTGAGGTTTCCACATACTGCTCAGAAAAGAAATCTTGAAAATTAAAAATAAGAGAGATGAAAGATTTCAATAAAAGAGTTGGATGATAAAGCTGAGAAAATGTCCCTAAAAATGGAGCAAAAAATAAAAAGAGGTGGATGGAGGAAGGGTGCTGTTGCAGAGCAAAAAAGTTCAACATCCAAATAATAGAATTTGTAGAAAAGAAAGAAAAACCTTAGGGGGAAATATAATTTAATAATGATAATAATAATAATAATTCTTAGTACTGGAAGTCATAAGCTTCCAGATTGAAGGGTTCTACTGTGTGCCAACATAATTAACAAAATTAGGTCCACAATAAGGTATATTATCATGAAATTTCAAACCAACAGGAACAAAGAGAATTATAAAAGTAGAGAAAATCATATTACATACTAAAGGTCAAAGTGGGAAAAGGGTCAATATCAGAAGGGGGTTGGAAGTCTCTACCAAAACACTGGAAGCAGGGATGATGTGGAGTAAGGTTTTCAAACCTCTGAATGAAAATTACTTCCAAACTATAATCTATACCCAGCAAAACTATCAATCAAATATTAGGATACAGTAAAGATATTTTTGATTATTCACAGTCTCAAAAATTTATTTCCCATGTACCCTTTCTAGGAAGCCACTGGGGGATTTACTCCACCAAAACAAGGGGATAAACCAAAAAAAAAAAAAATTGAATACCAGAAATCTGGTAAACAAGGGCTTCAACATAAGAAACAGACTTAGGGAGCTCCAGAATGAGAGAATTCAGCATGACAGATGAGCAGCGTCTCAGGAGAAATTGGTGCACATTGACACAAGTTAGGAAGTTCTGGCAAATATGCCTCTGAGAAAATAAGGTTGATAAATAGAGCTGCTAAAGGCCTTTGGCATCCATGAGGGAACAAGCCTAAGTCAAAAGCCAAAATGTTGTGTACAGCAAATAAACAAGATAGAATGAAACTGTGCCCCCGTGACCTCATGCAACCATCCCTAAAACCATCCTTGTCTTCAGACTTTGTGTTATGTGAGATAATAAATATTGCCTAGTTTAAGTCACTTTAAGTTGAGTTTTCTGTTCCTTGTGGCCAAAATCATCCAATTAATACAGAGACTCAAAAAAGAAGGTAGTGTGCTTGACCCCTAGTCTGAAAAGCCATCTTGATTTAAAGCACCTCTCTCATCAGTCACATGAGCTCTCTTAACTCATTTTCTCTCTCCTACATGTGTTCCATCTTTTCTCTTTAGCCATCAGCCCCCCTGATTACTCATATCGTCTGCTATGTTTTTTAGCACATGACTGGTCACAACCCTCCCCTATTTCATGACTTCTTTTCCACTTCATCTCCCACTGTTAAAATGTATATACTGGTACTCTAGTGATGTCTTGAAAAAGTAAATAGGAAAGGTCCCCCTCATGTTTTAATGCCAGGCCTCATGGTGTCTCTGACCAGCTTTCTGGTTCATTTTCATGGTTACAATTCTCATCCCTGGTCAACTCAGCTGGTGTTGTGGGGGGAAGGAAAGGAGTATGGGGTCAGGGTGATATAAAACTGGTTACCTAAACCCTAGCCACCATCTCAACAGATTATTGAGAGAAGGAAGAAGACATTTTTCCTTAGAATGGGCTACAAAATAGACTGACTTAATCTCAAATAATTTGTTGCCTTTTTAAAACATCAAGAAAAGTGGGAATATACAAACTCCTTTAATGGCCCATTCTTCTGTGTTACCTCACCATACAGGCATTTTAAAACTGAAACCACAACTTCCTGCTACAATCATTTTCTCTTGTGGCTTCATTGGAAATGAGTACAGCAACTTCCCATTACTTCTATAATATTCATACTGGAAATATTATACCCCTTGGGTAGTCTCATCTCCAGGCAAAAGAAGTACAATTTCTTTACAATGTGATTTTAAGGATGAGGGGGAGAAAATCTCATTCATCACATTTATCAAACTTACCTCCACAAAATGAATCAGTCTTTGTTCAACAACAATGAAGGCATGTGCAAACACCAAAGGCAATATTTTACATTATGATATTTTAAATCATAGACTATTTTCTTAATGCAATTTAAATATGCAAAATCTCTGTCCTTGCATTTATCACAAAATACACAGGTCATTTTCTGTGAGGAGCCAGAAAATCATAATGAGTGATAGAATAATAAATAGATACACACATAGACATATAGTACATTATAAAGAGAAGTACTTAGATAAAACTAATATGCATTTAAGGGCATAAAAACTTTGTGGTAGCTCAATGCATGTATATGTATTTCTAGGTAATGCTTTTATGCCTTATGTGTACATGGGCAGGGTTGTATGTGTATATGTATGTACATATGTTGAGAGAGGGAGAAAAAGAAAATGATATATCTTTAAAGACATGTAGTAATATTCTAAAGACATGCTAGCAATTTAATGTATCTTTCATCTATACTTTAATATACCTTTAATGCTAACCTTATGGCATTCCAGCAAAAATATAAAATGGGGTCATGGCATATTCAAGTATAGGGACTCTCTCATTAGTAACTTATATACTCGTACATTCAGTTTACAGTCAGTAAAGCTCAAGTTTACTGAGTACTTACTAGCAGGGGTTCTCAGGGCTTTTCATTTCATTTCATTTAGGAAAGAACAGAAGAATCCATTCTTTGCTCAAATAAAGATTTGGTCAGTTTTTTCTTGGTGTTCTCACATTGGGTCCTTCCCATCAGAGCTGCCATCGTCCTGGGCAGACCTGGTCACCTCACACCTGAGCCTGGCAATTGCTTTATTCTTCAGCCTGCTCCTCTCCAGCACTTTCCCCTGCAACTCCCCCTTTTTCTACAGTGAATACTCTAAGGGATCTCCTCTCATCAGCCTGTGAGTTTTAGGAGGCAGACACTGCCTTCCTCCCTATCATTCTCCCCAGCTTCACCGTGGGAGATAGCGCTACATGGGAGGGCCAAAGGGAAATCACTGGGCAAACACTGGCAGAGCAAAGTATGAATTCCATTCTCCTGATGCTGAGTAATCTTGGTAAACTGGGATGAGCCTCATCATCTGGGAAATTATACAGGCTGGATGATCTCCAAGACTCGTCCTCAACAGGCAGGTTCTGCCCTCTCCGAAGTTTACCGAGTCTCCACTGTCATAGGGGTGACAGTGGCTATAGGGAGGTTAGGCTTGAAAAGTTATCAGTGACACCTCAAAGTATCACCAGAGGCCACCCCTTCTAGATGCACTTTTCCCTTAGAGGGAGGTACCATGGGGGCTTTCCAGTTCCATCAGTTTGGAAACAAGCCTATCTCAGTATACACAAAACAATTAAGAAACTTACACAAAGGAGTGAGAATATTTTCTTCTTTTTTTCTTTAAGCCCATAAAGTTACTGAGATCAACCACAACTTCTCTTCTCTTCTCACACAGGGCAGTGACATAGCCTCGAACCGTGTGGCCTGGTACTCGTCCTTGACTTCTTAGCCGATCTGAACTCCACTCAGTTTGGGAGAAAGGAGTCTGTTCACTTTTATGAATTTTACATCAACTTCCCAATCAATTAATATTATTGTGTTCTCCCAATCTAATGTTGAAAGATTTTTTTTGTAGAAAAATGTTAATGTTATACCACTGTACCTGAGCAATTCAGTTCTTCCACAGGACACTTAAATTATACGTTTTAAAACAGAAGTAGTATACAAATTTGCCAGCCCACCTCTGTGTTTATTTCACCAATTCCGTAACTACAGAGACAGATTTAACTTCCGGGGTGGGGGACTGAGAGGAAAAGAAGCTTTGTGCGAAGATCCTAGCAACTGTTTCTGTTTTTTAAATATTTAAAGAAGAAAGCAGCCTATCTGTTCAGAAGAACTGCAAAAACCAATCACCCGTCTTTTTCTATCTTTGTCAAATTAAGCCAATTGTTCCAGACTCTCCTTCTGAAATCTAAGTTATATGTTGTATAGGACTTGCCTATGGTTACTGTCACAGAAAACTCACAGGCATTTCTGTAAGGCTATTTTACCTATGAAATCAGGTAGCATGTGCAAAATGAAGGTGCCAGTTATTTTCAACATATGAACTGGGCAGCATTATAGACTAATGTTTTATGTAAATCTCCTTTATGTTTCTATAAGTGATTTTAATTTATTAACATTGTTCTCCTTATAAAAATAATTTATGCATAATATAGAAAATCTGGAAAATAACATTAGACCTAAGAAAGGACATCAAAATTATGACATTTCCCATCTTATCACCTTATAATAAATGTAACTATTTTGAAATATATAGATCATCTTTTCTCTATTCATATAGTATTTTTTAAACAAAACAGGTATATCTCACCATATATAGCATTATATAACACCTATCCTACTTTTAATATATTGTACATATTATATGCATTAAGTGGTTCTCTTACACCATTATTTTAAGTGGCTGCAAAGTAGCCCATTAAATGGTTGTACCATAATATTTTTTAAAAATATTCTCTGGTTGCACACTTAGGTTATTTTCAATTATTACTATTAAAAATATTGTTACAATCATCTGAAACTAATATAATATTGTATGTCAACTGTAATTGAAAAATAAAAAACTCAAAGTAAAACATACATAAATAAATAAATAAATCCAAGATTCTAACCATGATGCTGTATTGTCTGTGAAAATTAATTTTTAAAAAAAAAAGCAAAACAGCAACAATACAAAAACTTTGTTACAATAACTCATGGTTGATAAATTTTCACATGCGTCCGAGACCATTTCCTCCTGCTCTGTTCCTCAGGATAGGAATGCTGGGTCAGAGTTTGCAAAATTTTAATACTCTGAAAGTTATTCACAGAAGATTCATTAAGCGAAGAATTTCACTACAAGAGCCAGAAATGTTGTGCTAACTCAATTTTTTAAAATCTTAGATTATTTTAGAATAAATTAAAGGAAATTACTCTGGAGAGTCTAGTTTAGATGCTCTGGAGTGGAGACCAGGCCAGACATCTATATCTACATCTATCTATATATATATAGATATAAAATGTATATATATATATTTTTTAAGTTCGATGGCTGATTTTATGGTATAGCCAGGGTTGAGGACCACTGGGGCTCATAAGTGAGCTTCCTAGCCTACCCAGGAATTTTACTTCCAGCGTAGAGATAACTGAATTACATTCACACAAAATTTTTTTTAAAAAGCATAATGACTGGAATAGGAACATTTTGAGAGCTGCAACTGTGAGTCATCATAAATGAGTTTTATAGATTATCTTTTGTCTATGCTCCTGCGTGTAAGCACACATGCACTTTTAAGTCACAGTAGTGATTGATGAAGGAATATATATTGCACTCCCTGTCCCATCACCTCCTTACTTTGGAGTCCAAGGGTAAATCTACAATAAACAAACAAAGTGGTTATTTTTCATCACTGTTTTGTCACCTTAATTTAAAACTAATTTTTAAAAGGAATGAATAAATCAAAAGCACTGTAAACATAGCATCTCCCATCATAAATTCTCAGGGGCAGGGAAATGAGTTCCTAGTACTTTCTCTTTCTAAGCTTGAGTAATCTCTCAGAATATTATAATCCCTTCATCATCCTAGAGAAACTGGATCGGTAGCTGATTCATGCTACTCTCTGTTTCCAGTCCCCTTTTACAGCAGTGATTGCCATCCAGTCTCCCCCTCCTCCCACAGGGACATTGATGCTACTTTACAACTAATGCCTCCACCCCAACCCGCCCCCTGTCATCTACTATAGTGTCCTTTTCCATTTATATCCTCAGTATTGTCTCATCATTCCTCCTATTTGAGCTCAGGCCTTTGCATTCAATTCTAAATATCTCTACAATTCCCACCGAGGGGTCTGACCATGCCAGCTTAAGCCGCAGAAAGATCAATTTACAAAAGACAGGAAGTATTTGTGCCTGAAAATGTTGGCTTGTATTGTCTTTGGTCATTTCCTACACACAGCATAGAGCACATTCCTAATTAATAATAAAAGTAAAACCTAACATTTATTAAGCATTTTGTTTAATAGGCCTGGTCCTACAGTAAGTCATCTCTTCAGTCCTCACATGTTACCTGTTTTACAGAGGAGGAAAGTGAGGCATAGGGAGGTCAAGACACTTATTTGAGGTTACGCAACCGGTATGTAACTGTATGAACTCAAGCAGAGATCCACCATCAAACCTGAACACCTGTGTGCTTATTCACTAAGCTCCTAAACTTACTCTCAAGGTGAAAAGGTTCCCTCCATCTTCCGCCTGCAATGCACCTTCTCACCAAACTCCAGCCAAATTGTCCTCCTCCCCATTTCCCTAAAATGCTATCAGGAATTATATTAAGGGAACTGTCTCTCTTATTAGAGTAAACCATAGGAACTTTCAGAGTTTTGGCAGAGAATCCTGGAAGGATTATGTTTAGGTAGGGAGAGAATCAAATGTGTGTTCACATGTTCCTGTGTATCCCAATATTTTTCTGCTACAGGTCTTGTTTTGCTTTCAAAAGTCAGCCTGTTTCCTTATACCTCTCCTTTCTGTTTCCACCAAGCCTGTGTATCCATCAGGATCATACTCATACCCCCTAAACACTGAATTTGCTTTCCATTTACTGCCAGGAGAAGTAATTTACCTTTTCCCATAAATACCTGGTTCAGCCAACTACGCAAATTCACTTAGAAGTGGGCTGCATGTGAGGCTATGACCATCCACTGCACATGTAGTACACTTGTGGAGAATGGCTTTATGTCAAGGGGAAGGTTTGGGAACTAGCAGAATACAGTAGTGGGAGAGGAGGGAAGCAGATTAGGCATAATTTTGGCCAAGTTACTTCATTTCTGAGTCTCAGTCTCTTCACCTTTCAAATGCAGTGTTTAGGTTACATAAGCTCAGTTCTTATTTCTTGTGTATCTTCACATACCTTTCACTGTCTGCAACACCATACATTCTCAATTAGCAGTGTTGAATTGACTGATTCTGAATCTTGCGAAAAAAAATTGTGTCTAAATCGTAAACACACTTAATTGTTACTTGACTTCAAGTTTTGTCAGAAATACAAAACTCCACTAAAATTTTGATTTCACTTGGCTTGGTGATTTCAGAAGAAAGTAATTTTCAGACCAAATCTTATTCAATAATCCAAATCCAGAGAAACCAAGGCTGTATGAGGCACTTCCTTACTTCTCATGCAAGTATACTCCTTAAGTTATGTCTCCGGTTCCCCCCACCGCCACCCCGCCAACACTAAAACTGCTTTGGCTACATTACCAGTGACCGCCTAGTTGCCAAACACAATGATGACTTTTCAAACCTCCTTTTACTCAACTTCTTCATGCCATTAGGAATTACTGGCTCTTCTTATTGAACTCTCTTGACCTGCATGATCCCTTTCTCTGAGGCCTTATCCTTCCTCCTACTCTCCTTTCAACCTCCTTCATGAGTTCTTCTTTTCATGTTCCCTCAGATATTGATAGTCCTGGGTTCCACCCTCAGTCCCTGTTTTACTCTGTGCATTCTCCCTGGGTGATCTCATCCACACCTCTAATTTCCTAAGTGAAATTACCCAGTTCTTACCCTTCTCCTGAGTTCTAGATATGTATATAACAAATATCTCTACCAGAAATTTCCCACAAATACCTTAAGACCAACATATATAGAACTAAAGCATTATATTTTATCCAAAAGCTACTCCAACTTTATTAATAGGTATATATACATAAACTCATATCTCTCTCTCTCTCATAGATGAATATAGACAATCTAAGGAAAAAATACAGCTGAGTTATGCAAGCAAGTTTTAAAAATCTTACCTTAAGCTCCAACTCCTTAAGTCCTTCAGCACCAAAAGTTCTTTGAGTAATTTTTATTTATTTTTATGTATTGTTTTGAGAGAGAGAGAAACACTGATTTGTTGTTCCACTTATTTATGTACTCACTGGTTGCTTTTTGTATATGCCCTGACTGGAGATCAAACCTGCTTATTGGAATGATGCTCTAACCAACTGACTACCCGGTCTGAGCTATTTATTTTATTTTTAAATCAACATATAACATAATTGATTTTTTGTATTTAGTTCTATAAATTTTAACACATCGGTGAATTTGTGTAACCACCTCCACATTAAAAGTGCAGAACAGTTCCAAATATTCTCTCTTTCTCTGCCCTCGTACTCCCTTCTGTGATCCCTTTGTGGTCAAATGTTCTCCCGGCTCCTAACCCCTGGAAGTAACCGGTCTTTCCCCTGTCACTGCGGTTCTGTGTTTTAGAGAATGGCTTATGAATGGAGTCAAACGGTGTGTATTTTCTTGAAACTGGCTGCTTTCAATAGGTATGATGCCTTTTAGACTCGTCCAAATTGTTTTGTGTGCAAATAGCTTGCTCCATAGTATTCCACTGTACAGATATGGCATCGGTTGTGTACACATTCACCCACTGAAGGACATTTGGGTGTGTCTGATTCTAGACTATTACCAGTACAGCTGCTATAAATTTTCATGTACATGTTTGTATGTGAACATAAGTTTTCATTTCTTGAGGGTAAATACCTAGGATTATACCTGGGACTGATGGGTTCATATGGTAACTGTATGTTTAACTTTATAAGAAACTTTCAAATATGCATCCAGAGCAGCTTTCGTTTTGATACCAATAACGTATGCAAGTTCCAGTGGCTCCACATCCTCGCCGGCACTTAGTAATATTCTTTTATTTTACCTGTTCTAATAGATGTGCAGTTATTTCTTATTGTGATTTTAATCTGCGTTTCCCAAATGGTTAATAAACATTTTTATGTGCTTATTTGCTATCCTTTTGACCAATTTGTTTGGAATATTTTATTCCCCTTGTTTTCCCCTATAAATTTTATTTATTTATTATTTATTATTTCAGAAAGAACTTTTATATACCTCCCAAAAACCCTGTTGGAATTTTGATATGAATTAAGTTAAATCTATAGATAAATTTGAGGAGAATAGAGTAGAGTTGTTGTGAGGATTAAAAGTGACTAGTATATTTAAAGGGCCTAGCTGGAAGGGAAAGTAAGGGTTTCTAAGTTTGAATTACTTCACCTCAAACCCAACATCACTGCAATTTACCTACGAAAGCTCCGGCAAGTTACTTAATCTGTGTCTTGATATTGCATATATTAAATAGGGCTTATTAGATAGAAAGATAGATAAGAGAGAGACAGAGACATACAGAAATATGGACAGATTATCTTCCCCTTCATCACAAAACCTCTCTGTTAGGTGTCCCACTCTCAATTACTGGCAACTCCATCCATCCTCTCAGTTGTTCAGATCAAACAACTTGGGGAAGTTTTTGACTCTCCCCATAACTCACAATCTCTGAGAGCAAATCTCATTAGTTCTACCTTCAAAGTCTAGTCAGACTTTTTTTTACCCCTGCTGTCTCTTCCTCCATTATCATGAGCTGAGCCTACGGTCCCCCATAACTTCCTAACTGGTTTTCTCACTTCCACCCTTCCTCTCCCACCCGCTGTTCTCATTGCAGCAGCCAGAACGAGCCTTTTAAACATCAGTCAGATCAGATTCTCCAATGGCTTCCCATCTCAGTTAGAGCAAAAGTTAGTCTTTACAATGGCTTACAAGGTTCCTCCAAAGCCTGCCCTCCCCTGCCACCCATCGCAGCCCACTCAGACACCCCCGTCCTCTCCTCTGCTCTCTCACCAGCACCTGCTCCACTCCAGGCCCACGAGCCTCCATGCCATTCTGGGAACATTCCTCCTTCTCTCCCACCTCAGGGAACTTACACATTCTATTTCTTCCACCTGGAGTGTTCTCCCCCTAAAAAGCCTCCATTTAAAATTCCAACAACCTGTTCTCTACCCAGTAGTCTCTATTCCTTTACCCTACCTTATTTTTCTATGACGTGTGTCACCCTCCAACACATTAAATTGTACTTACTTACTGTTTTGCTGTTGTCTATTCCCCTCCTGCCACACATGCACAAGAATGGGGACTCCATGAGAACTGAGATTGTTGGCTGTTTTGTTCATTGTTGTACCCCCAAACCTAGAATAGCATCTAGCATATAGTATTCTCTCTCACCCTGTCTCTTGCTCACCTCCTCCTGTCCCTTGTCTTCCCCCAACCTTCCCATGATCTCTCCCTCCCTCTGGCTCTCTTTCTCTCTCTCTCTCTCTGAAATACATATGTGTACATATCATAGCAATTTTTCTGTGTTCATGGAATCCTAGAAAAAGCAGTACACAAAGCAAATCTTAGTTTTCTTAGCTTGTTAGAAACAACCCCCTTCACTGAAAAAGAGTATATTTAACACCTACTGTGTGTCAGGTACTATTTTATTTAAGGTAAATATGATATAATCTGTGTCTTCAACTCACTGTCTAGTTTGAGAAAGAAATAAGTAAATATATAAGAAATAAGAGAAAGGCAATCACAAAAAATATTTTATTTGGTGATGAGGGAATTGCGAGAAGTTTAAAAATAGGTCTGATGTGGTCAAGACAAACCAGGTAACAACAATTAATTGGAGAGAAGACTAATGGCACAGCGTAAGTTTGGCGCAGAAGTTTCCCCATTTGCCCAACCTAGGGGGTTGATCAAGATGATTCCAGTGTTCCTTTGACAATGAGTCATCCATAATTTCATGACTGTTTTTGCTTGTGTTTGCAGTTATGAAATGATCCTCACGCTACCAGTCCTAATATTAGAAGATTCCATTCTAACCAGTACAAATTGTTAGGCCAGGAAGTGGGTGTTTATAATACGGGTTTTCTTGTTCTCCAGGGGGCCTAGGTTATAGAGAGCTCAGCACTTACTGAATAAGAAACACATCCTAGAACCTTCCCTAATTGGCTGTGTGGGACTAAACAAGAGGTGCTTGGGGGCACATTCAGGGGAACTAAAAGAGCTAGATGGAGGCATAGGGAAGGTGAATGGTAAGAGCTGAAGAGTTCCTGTATTACAAAAATGAAATTGCCCTTCTGAGTAAACATTTAGCAAACTGGCAGATTCATAACTCCAGTGTGCAGAGGGCTGAATATGCCAATAGCAAATGCAGAAAGAAGCTTTGAGAACATGCCTCAAATTTCCAAATCTTGTTTCATTAGAAACTTTTGGACGTCTGCTTCATACCCTAGAATTTTAACTCTGTATAAGATTGAGGAAACTTTGGATACAAAGGAAACCTCTGAAAGGGGGAAAAACACCTTCTTTAAAGTAGCACTTTGGGAAATGGTAGGAATAACGGCTCCTTGGGAAATTCGTGATAATTGAGTGGTACTTGGTGAGTTCACATATGTTATCGCTTGTCATTTTCATAATATCCCTGAGAGGTACATGCTATTATTCTCCTCATTTAATAAAACAGAAAATGGAGGCTCAGAGAAATGGAGTGATTTTTTTTTCCAAGAGAGACAGAAACAGGATTGAATGCTGGTCTTATCACTCCCAGTCTTATACTTTTATTTCCCAACTGGCCATGATGAAATTTTGGAGGGAAAAAGAGTTTGAAAAATTCTGGTCTAGAGGAGTGCTTTCCAGCCTTGGTGGCACACAGAAATCATCTGGGGATTCAGTGGTACCTCGGTACTCGTGGTTAATTCATTCCAGAAATCACGATGAGTGCCGAAGCCCACGAGCACTGAGCGATGAAGCATCTTCTCTTGCAGGGCAGCATCATAACTCATATAAGTTCTAGCAAATGCAATGGGTCCCAAGCAAGTGCCAAGTGCTGAAACATTTTCTTCTCATCAAAATGTGACGAATACAGGGTTTGATGAGTTCTGATGCCAATGAATACTGAGGTGTGGCTATATTTACAAACACTGATGTGTGAATGCTAACACTAGAGATTCTTACTCAATCACTTAGGATTACAACCTGGACTAAGGTTTTTTAAACCCACCAGGTAAAAATAATGTTTAATCAGAATTGAGAATAACTATGGGGAAATTATTTTATGTTGCAGTTTCCCTGAGCTCCAACATAGGCCTATTAAACTAGAGTCCCACAGATGACTTGGGGTAATTGTGTTATTTTATAATTTCTCAGGCTGTTCTAGTAAATACCCAAATCTGGGAACCACTGGTCTACCATGTGACCTTTAGTGCTCCCCAAGGTGAGTAATGCCTTGAATATCCAGGCACCAGTCCCATCACTGTCCTTGCCCATGTTTTCACAGAGAACTGATTTATCTTCACAGCATCTCTATTT
>PVJD01009232.1:0-64945 GCA_004026545.1 Mormoops blainvillei | reverse complement strand
AGAGGCTCCACTGACACTGCAGGGGCCCTGGGATGCCGGTTGGCATGGACCCCGGGCTCCAGGGTTACCCACCTAGCCCCTTGGCTTCGCTGAGGCTGGATGTGCGTTGGGCGGAGACAGAGAGCTCAGTCCACGAAGCAGGTTCCTCTGACGCCGGATGGAGAGGATCCAGGGCGGGCAGGAAAGCGGCAGGAGACCCAGGCTCAGACCCAGGCTCAGAGCCGAAAACCACGAGGCTCCCAAACGCTTCATCCGGCCAAAGCCGGGTCTGTAATCAGAAGTACCTGCGCTCTTGGAAATCAGATGGTGTTTCTTAGCCAGGGAATTTTCTTCTGAGTCTTCCCATATAGCGTTCACTGATGACTTTGGAGGGGATTTTGAGGAGAAAAGGCAATAAAAGTGACGAAGAGGCTGGAGGGCCTGATTATGAGGAAAACAAAACAGCAGCTTGGCCATCGCACAGATTTCGGGGGACCAGGCCTCCCTCTGGCAGCTGTCCAGGGTCCCAGATGGAAGAAGTTGGGAGAGTCTGGGAGGACGTAAGGAGGAGTAATGATGTGATATTATGAAAAGGAAGTGATAGGCTAAGGATCAAGACGATTTCTGGGCAACACGCCTGTTTAGGGGAATAATAGCGTCCCAAGGGCCGTGGACGTGCTGCTTGGCTTGATACAGTTAACGTTTCTCAAGATCAAAGTCTCAGGAACAGTTCTGTTGGGAGTGGCCACCCCCTCCCCAACTCTGACAGTTCATCTCCAGGCTCCCCGCCTCTTTCACAAGCTTCTTTGGAAATGCTCTTGCGAGTTTGCAGCCCAGGTCCTTGGGGCTGTAGCCTGGCTGGGAGGACAGCGTGACAAAGGGGAGCAAGTGGGTGTGGTAGGCAGAGAACCAGGGCTGGACGGGGGACCAGAGCACAGGGGATGCCTCCGGAATAATCCATGGGCTCTGGCCCCTGGGCCGAGCTGAGCAAACGTGTGGGTTCCCTCCGGGTCGGTTTCTTTGACACCTATGGGTCCTCTGCCCACCGGGTAATGACGCCTCAGCGTTTCTGGCTGAAAAGGCAGTTTCATGCCCATTACCCTCCTTGACTCCTCGCTGATGTTTGCGGAGGTGACCTTAAGGGTGGACAGAAGCATTCGGGTCATCTTCCCTGGTTCTCTTATTTGCTGGCAAGGAAATGGAGGCCCCCAAACGGTGACATCACCAAAGTCACCGAGCGCGCCCAGACTGCGCCTGTGGAACGTGGGGATGACAGTGCAATGACATCATGCCTACAACATGCTAGGGCAGCGTGCCGGGAAACACGCAGACTTCAGTGGAACCGAGCCTGAGACGCTGCCTTTCCAACAGGCTTCTAGGCGATGCCTACGTTGCTGGTCTGGGTCCCAGGCGCTGAGTGAAAAGGCGGCGGGCAGTCTCAAAGACAAATCATGCCAAAGCCTGCTCTGCCACGGGCCCCGTTTCACAGTTGCTGCCTGGTCCTGCCAGGCACCTGGGAGAGCAGGGGATGAAGACAGAAGACGCCTTTCCTCCCGGACGGGGCCGAGGGGGGTTCTGTCTTCAGCCAGTGATCTGGACCCTTTCTGTGGTCCAATAATCGCTTAGAATTACCGAGGGGGTGTGTGTGGTGGTGGGGCGTGGGGTGGTGGTGCAGAGTTTAAGACCCAGGATGCTCAGGCTTCTACTCCCTAGGGGTTCTGCTCCAATTAGTGGGGGTGGGGCCCTGGCCCCTTGTTTTTAGAAGCGTCCCTGGGGATTCTAATGTGCCCGGTGAGAACCACTGCTCTTAGCAGTCGGATTAATACTTAGCATCCCTCCCTTCCCCTCCCTCCCTCCCTCCCTCCCTTCCTCCCTTCCTTCCTTCCTCCCTTCCTTCTTTCCTTCCTTCCTTCCTTCCTTCCTTCCCTCCTTCTTTTAAAAAAAAAAAGAAACAACAGGTGAGCATGGAGTCACTTTCGCTCAGCCACGTCACCAAACCAAAACTTAATGCCTAACCTAACTGCAGTTTCTGCCTCTCCCTGGAGTGGAATTTTATACCAATCCATCTGGAATTTCCTGATCTACACTAGTCAGGTAATCTGCCTGATAAGAGCCCCTCCCACCTTCCCCCACCCCCCTGCGTTCCCCAAAGGAAAGGTGTCCTCGCTGGAAATAGTCCACTCTTAACTTCTTAGCCCCACCCTCTTTCTGCCCATAAAACCTCCGATTTTGTACAACCCCTTGGAGCGCCTTTCTGGTTCCTGGGTGGGATGCTGCCCCTTCATGAATTGCTTAATAAAACCAATGAGATCTTCCCATTTACTTGGTTGAATTTTGTTCTTTAGCAAACTGCATAGTTAACATCTCACAAGATCAAAGTCCTAGTTGGGAGTGACCACCTGCCCCCAGTGTTTATGGAACCCCCACTATATGTCAAGCACTGAGCTAAGCCCTGGGGACTGGGGACAAAAGAAGCCCCTGACCAGGAGTGGTTGATAAGGTCCTGGGGAAGATAAAGTCAGGGAGGCATGGGGTGGGCTAGGCTGGGCGTGTGGCGTGTTCGCTCGTACATGGACAAGGCAATTCTTTGAAAAAGTGACCTTTGAGCACCGTGGGGGTGCTGGGATCGGTGTGGGGGTGGGTGAAAGGCTCAGACCTGGCCCTCGGGGAGCTTGAAGGGCAATGATGGAGGCCAAGGAGCACGGCGCTGCCGTCAGTCTCCGCACCAAGCACAGCGAGGTGCTGGGGCTCGGGCGGTAAAGAGAAGAGCATTCGAACCGGGCTGGATATCGAGAGGGGCTCCCCAGAAGTGGGACCAGTGAACTGAGTCTTCAAAAGGAATCAAGTGTTGGAAAGGGAGGAAGAATGTACCGGAAGAACCCATATGAGAGGCATCAGCAGAGAACTGCAGACATTGGATGGGGTCCTTGTGAGCGCCAGAGGTCCCTGCTTGGTGGGCCGTGAGGAGCCCTGCCCTTGGGTTTCACCTTGAGGGCTGTGTCACTCTATCGGGTCCGGGACCGGCCACCACCCCCAGATCACAGCCTGCTCACAGCCTGTTTTCTTTTGTTGTCATTATTACATTTATTGGATGGCCTGCTTTTGAACAACCTGCAAGCTACGGATGGCTTTTACTTTTTTAAATTGTTGGTGGGGGGCAGATCAAAAGAATAATAATATTTCATGACATCTGAAAATGATATGAACTTCAAATTTCAGTGTCCACAAATAAAACTTTATTGGGACACAGCCCCGCCCATTCCTCACAGTTGTCCAAGGCCACCGTCCTTCTGCCAGGGCAGAGTGGGTCACCCTGACACAGGCATGTGGCCTGTGGACCGGGACCGCTCACCACCTGGTCCCTCACGGAGAAGTGTGGGGCTTTGCGATGGGGGTTCAGACAGAGACCGCAGCGGGTGAACAGGACCTGGGGCCCTTGCAGAGTTTCCGTGCCGAGGAGGCCACCTGCTCCAGCAGTTGCTTCTTTCCCAGGGCACGGAGCTTTCGGAACAGGATCCCCTCCTGCTACCAGAGTTTCACCTGCTCCTCTCCCCAGGAGCAGAATCAGCTGCCGCAGGAAGCCTGAGACGGGAGGCCCGAGGCCCAGCGGATCCTGGATCCTCTGGGAGAGGTGATTCGGCCACGTGGACGGCCTGCGCCATCCCCTCTGGCACAACGTTTATGGCGTCCTCTGTGCTCCAGGCCTGAGAGAAGCCACCCTGCTGTCCCGGGCGGAGCTCACCCCTCCCGCAGCCGGCTCCCTCCCACTGGTTGAACGGGAGGTCCTTTCCCTAGAATCGGGTTTCGTTGTTTTGTTTCTCCCACCAGGAACAAGCTGTTCATTCAAGGGCAGGTGTGAAAACCTTGTTTTCTGGAGCCAGGAGGCCACCTCCGTTGCCCCACTGCCAGAATGCACGAGGCTCCTGCAGCTCACCCTAAAGGCTTGTAAACAAAGACAGAGCTGTCCGGCCTGGGGGTCCCACAGGGGTCCTGGGAACCCCTTTGCTGGGATGACCACTGACATTAGAGTTGGCTGGGTGAGCAGGGTGAACCAGGGACCCCCCACTGTGCCCTTGGATGGAAGAACATGCCTGCGCCTGGCCACCTGAGCAGGAGGTGCCCTTGCTTCCCGAGTGGCCTGGCCGCTGGCGTGAGCTTGGCCAGAGAGACATGCCATCAACACAGGCACCTTGGCAGTGGCTATGAGCAGGGATCTGAGCCAGACGTTTGGGGTATAAGCCCTGCTCTGCCGCGTAGTGGCTGTGTGACCTTGGGCAACTTCCTCAACCTCTCTGTGTTCCTGCATCCCCAGCTGTTATCGAACGTGGTAATGGTAGCACCTATTTCATCAGGATGTTATGGGAATTAAATGACCTAGCATTTGTTCGTATAACAAGGCACGACACAGAACGTCCTGAAAGTCCTTGTCACAAAAACTAGACAAAGGAGGGTGGTCCTCAGGGGGATCCCGGCTCTCCCGTTCTCTTTATCAGTATGACGCCCCAGCACTTAGTGGTTTTGAACACGTGCGGCTGCTACTGGGCCCCACACAGCGCCTAGAGCAGCACCTGGCTCAGAGTGGACAGTGGGTGGGGGGTGTTTGATAAGCGAAAGAAACACCCCCCTTTTTCCCAAGTTAATAGACTCGTAAGGGAAAAATAAATCCCTGAGCAGAAACCCTCAACAATAATTCCCAAAAGCCGTTTAAAGCTGAGGCCGGCATCCTTGTCCAGGGCGGCTGAGTCCGGTTGGGAACTGGGGGCTGCTCAGTGGCCCGGTGGGGGCAGGTGTCAGGGAGGGGAGTGCAGGTGGAGGGTGGGCAGCTTCCAGACGGCCAGGCCCGCCCTGCGGACGCCAGGGGAGAGGCCAGCGCTGGTAGTCACTCAGCCGACGCTGGGTCCCTCCAACTGAGCCCGTGACAGGGGCCCGTTCTTCTTCAGGCCGAGGGTGGGCCTGGTTGTTAGGGTGTTCTAGGGGCTGGGTGTGCAGGGAAGTTCTGCCAGCAGCTCCAGGAGGCATGAAGTGTCCAGAGAGACAACTCCTGTCCCCTACAAGTACAGGGAGGGGCAGGGAGGGGAAGGAGGCCACCCCAGAAACCCTAACTAATCTCAGCTACAATTTGGGTCAGGGTATCTCATGAATCTTTATCAGGCATCCCCTGGGGCGCCGGTCCCCAATCCCTCCTGGGTCACCCAGCTCAGCCCCCTCCCCCCACCATATGCTCAGACTCTGACTGTCATCCAGAGGGGTGGCCCCGTCTAGGGGCCCCAGGAACAAAAAGTGATGGGCATGGTAGGCTCTCTGCCCCACTCCTGCCAACGTTACCCCCCACCCCCCAGCTCCTCTCTGCTCCCAGAGGCCCAGACACTGAATGGAAGGGCACGAAGCCAACTGGCCGGAGGTAGGCAGAGGCCTGAGATCACTGCCTTGGCCGGTCCACAAGTCAGAATCACCCAGTGAGGAAGGGGGACGATGGACGACCCCTCTGACAGCCTCCGGGCCGTCATGTTTGGAAACATGAGTATGACTGGTACTCAAAGCATTAGAGAAGGTTTCGGGAGGTATCTAAAGCCCTGATCAGGATCAATCTGGGCTGGTGGCAGAGACCCCCCGCCACCCCCCGCCATCAACCGTGGGTGTCAGAGGCATCCCTGGGAGCAACGCTGCAGTCGAGCCCCATCTCTCCCCGTCCCCTACAAGGGCAAGAGTGGGGGCCCCAGGGAGGGGAGGGCCCTAGAGTCCAGTCTCAGCCAAAGCAAAGACCAATCTCTGAAATATTAGATGTTGCATCCCTAAGTACAGGACGCTTGCCCGGATGAAGGCTGCTGGTATAAGTTTAAACTCTGTATCTTTGGGAAACACTCGGCAAACAGGCTCTCTTTTAAAGCAGTGTTTCCAGGCATCTCGCTCGTTTGTTCTTTCATTCTCATTCATTCATACAGCAGACGTGTCCTGTGACCTCGCAACAGCCCGAGCATTGGGCATCAGCAGTGAGCCAGGCACAGGCTCGGCCCTGCAGGGTCCAGTTTGCGCACGTGAGGGGCAGAGAGGCGACGTGGACAGACAATTAAAGACAACGTGTAGGCAAGTGCTGTGACTAAACCACGCATGGGGTTGTGTGGAGCTGGGGGGGCTTCCCGCTGGAGGAGAGGTGGGGCACTGAGTCAGGGAAGGCTTTTTGGAGGAGGTAATGCCTGAATCGAGTGATAAAGGATGAGTAAGCATTTGGGGGTTCAGGAGGTGGGGTGATGAGAGCGTTCTGGACAGAGGAGACGGCAGGAGCTGAGACCCAAAGGCAGGAAAAAGCATCCTGTGTGTGTGTGTGTGTGTGTGTGTGTGTGCGCGCGTGTACATGTGCACACAGTGAATCGTGTGGCTGACATATTAAATGAGGGGCAAAAGGGTACAAGGAATGAAGGGGAGAGAGGCAGGGGCCGGACCTGGAAGGCCTTGTGTTCCTTGCTAAGGAGCTGCATTTTTTGTTTTTCGTTTTTTTTAGTTTATTTTGCATATTCGTGTTCATAGGATAATAGTTTGTTGTTTTTTTTTAAAACAAGATTTTATGTATTTATTTTTAGAGAGAGGGGAAGGGAGAGGGGGAGAGAAGCATCTCTGTGTGGCTGCCTCTCGAGCTCCCCCTACTGGGGACCTGGCCCGCAGCCCAGGCATGTGCCCTGACTGGGAAATTGAGCCAGCAGACCCTTTGGTTCGCAGGCCGGCACTCGCTCACTGCGCCACACCAGCCAGGGCAGGAGCTGCTTTTTATTTCATCGGGGATGGCGGGATGCAAAGGCAGGTTGTTGCAGAATTAGCCAATGGTGTTTTGACCCCGTTACAAGGTGAGTGAAATGGAGTGACCTTTGCCACATATATCGTTTGGGTTCCTTTTAGTTGCATATTACAGAAACCCAGTTCCAACTATTCTGAGCACAAAAGGTTGACCGGCTTTCAAAAGTGACATATCTGAGGGTAAACATCTTCACCTTCAGGCAGAGCCGGGTCCAGGCGCTCAGACAGTGTTGACAAGAACCGGCCTCCCCCTTTGTCTCTTATCTCTTCCACGTGGGTTTTATTAGCAGGTGGGCACTTCTTGCTTGGTGGCAAGGGTGGTTGCCGGCAACTCCGGTCCCTCTTTCTCCAAGATTTAGCAAGCCAAGCAGAGAGCTCCCGGGCCTGCTCTACAAAAGTCCTGCGTCTGCTCTCATTGGCTGGGATTGAGCCGCAAGCCCATCTCTGAACTAATCACAGTGACTGATTTGCAAAGGCTTGGGTCATGGGCCTGCCCTTGCGAGCAGGGAGTGGTGCAGCCCCAGGGATTGAGGAAGGGCGGCTGGGATGGCTTTCCCCAAGTAAAATGCAGGTGCTGCGGTCAGAAGGTAAACGGGGTATGGAGCAGGGAAAAGCAACAGATGTCTGGTCCCATACAGGTGTGGGCAAGTGTAGATTTACAGTTGTGAGTATGAGAAACAGTTTATTCTTGTATTATCCATTGTCGCATTATTTATTTGTATTTCAACTGCAAACCTACTTTTGCACACCCCTGTATGGTAAGACCCCATTTACCAGAAATGATCAGAATAGGTCAATCCAAAGGGCAGGAAAGCACACTGGTGGTTGCCAGGGTAGCACAGCCCATGTCCACCCCAGGCCGCAGGTTGTGTGACACCCCCTCGCCCCGCACCCCCAGCCAACCTCCTGCTTTCTCTAGTCTCCAGCCTCACAGCGTTTGGGACCTGAGGTGGATTGCAGAGCGGAGGTGATTCTGGGCGTGGTCACTGGCAGGGCGCTTCCCGCGGCAGGGGCTGGAAACCTGGGTGGCTGGTCCGGAGGCTGAACTCATGCACTTTCACGAGACCTGGTAGAGCGAGCTCCAGGGAGGTGCCTCGCACATCTCGTTTGCCAGCCGTGCCTGTTTCCCTCCAGCTTTGGGCAATGGAAGGGCGCTGCCCTACGCAGGGCGCCTGCTGCAGCTCCGACCCGCCGTGAGGACTCACAGGGCCGGCTTTCCATCATCACTTGGCACGGAGGATGCGCACATGACGTCACCACGAGAAGGGGCTGGGCTTGGGGAAAAGCTCTACGCACTGGAGCCGCATTGGAGCCGTAAAAGAGAAAGCGGGTTCTGGCTCACTCTCCGGGCCTTCCCAAACCCTCCATGCTGAGGCTTGGGCAGAGCCCAAGCCGCCTGGGGGCTCTCCCAGAGTGAGCCTGCACTGGCTCCTTCAGGAGCGGGAGGTTGAATCCAAACCCTCCTCCTTGGGTTGCTCGGCACCAGCTGGCTGCTGCTGGCCCGGCACTGGGCTCTTCTGGCGTGGACACAGGGGCCAATCCCTCTGGCTCAGCGGGGCTCTCTGCTCCTACCTTGAAGAGGGGGGACAGGCTGATCTCCAGCCTGGGGGCTGGTCTCAGTGGGCGCTTCGTGGACTCCCAGGACATGGTCCCAGACCCGCCTGCACTGCCGTGGGGTTCAGGACCTGTTTACAGTGCAGGCCCTTGTTCTCCCCTCCCCCACCAGCCCCCTCGGTCAAAAACCTCTAAGAGCAATGTCAGATTCGAGCACAACTGAATTTTGAGAACAACTGGGGACTGTGCTTTGCTCCCAAAGGCGGAGATATTTCACCTCGTGCCTCGATGCGCAGGGTAGCAATTCTGTGATGCTGGATTCTGGCAGAGACAGTATGTCGGGTCCTGGGGCCACGTGGCTGCACTGGAATCTTCATTACACTGCTTACCAGCTCCAGGACTCTAGACTACCAACTTCCTTCACTGATCCCCAGTGTTCTCATCTGTTAAAAAAGGGCCCCCCGAATTCATGCCCACTGAGACCCTCAAAACGTGGCCTTATTTGGAAAGAGGATTTTTGCAGATGTATTTAGTTAGGGATCTTCAGATGACATCATCCTGGATTTCGGGTGGACCCTAAATCCAATGACAGTGTCCTTATACGAAAAGGGGAGGCCCTGGCTGGGCATCACCCGGTACACCAAAAGGCTGTGGGTTTGATTCCCGGTCACGGCACATGCCTAGGTTTCGCGTTCAGTCCCCAGTCGGGACGTGTACAGGAGGCAACAGATTGATGTTTCTCTCTCACATCAATGTCTCTCTCTCTCTCCCTCTCCCCTGGGACGAGGAAGAAAAGAAAAGAAAAAAGAAAAGAAGAGGAATCACTGACATACACAAAGCAAAAAAGGCCACATGAAGGCGGAGGCACTTGAGGCGGCCAGGAAGGATACTCCCCTCAGAGGGAGCATAGACCTGCCCGCACCCTTATTTCTGACTCCTGACCTCCTCAACTGTGACAGAACTGACTGCTGTTGTTTTAAGCCCCCCCAGTTTGTGGTAATTTGCTGTGGGCAGCCCCAGGAAATTAAAACACCCCTCAAAGGCCAGTTACGGCGTAAAGCATTTGAGACAGAGCACACAGCAGGTGCTCAATGAACATCCTCATCCCTGAAGAGGACCCCGTGTCAGAAGGAGCACCCTTGGGTCCCCAGGGGAGCACCCTGCCCCTGCGGGAGCATGGTCCTAGCCCACGGCCCCCGGGCAGCCTGAGGCTGGAGCCCTGGAGAACAGCCTGGAGGGAGCGAGAACGAAGTCGTCTGGGAAGGGAGGCTGCACGCTGAGGCCTGAGACCTGCAGGAGGAATGCTCACGGCAGTGAATCCCGGCACAGCAGGCCAATGGCTGCCTGCTGACACATCACACCCCAGGGGGAGGACAGCCGTGACCTAATGCTGGTTGTCACATACTCAGGGCCCCTCCCAGCACCTCCCGATGCTTCAGTGTTGCCCAGAGGGAGCTGTCCCCACCCCACCCCTGCCCAAGTGTGTCTGCCCTCCCCTCCCCTGCGCACACAGCAGGACAAGCAGACCTTCTGAGCCAAGACTTTCATAGAGGCTTATTATTTGGATGCTTTTGGAATGGGCGAGGCGAGCAGTTTCCACTTCCCCGAGGGCAGCCGAGCCGTGAACCCTGGGCTGCGCTCTCTGTGTCTGCGCAGCTGCACGGGAACGGCCTGCTGGGATAAGCTTCGAAGGCATTTGTTCCCAGGGCCGGACTGTGTGAAAGTAATGGCTTGCAGACGGGGAAACTGAGACCCAGAGGAGATGAGGATGTGCTGTATACTTCCAAGCCAAAGAGCTTCTTGGTGACGGAGACAGGGCTGGCACTGAGGGTTTATCGTGGGCAAAGCTCTCTTCTATCCCTAGACCAGCACCCTTGGCTGTCTGGAAGCTCCACTCTGCCGCGCCCAGTTTGTGGATGTGTCCCCAGGTAGGGTCCTTGCGACTCCTGGCCTCTAGAGAAAACTCTGTTTCCTTTGTCCTCACATGCTGGAAGCCGCCTGTGAGCTCCACGAACTCCCACCCCACCTTCGGAGATGTAGGAGGCTTTCCCGGGCTCAGGGTTTGGGTCCTTGGCCACTGTATTGCCAGACCGCTGTGAGCAAGAACTTTAGGAGCATCTATTGAGACAGGGCATGGAGCATGAAGGGTGGGCCCCTGAGCCCCCAGCACCCACGCAGGCTGTCCTGTGTCTCCCTGGAGAGAGCGACCCGCCTCCCTGCTCAGGAGCCAACTCGGTGCATGGGTTTCAGCTGGGGACCTGGAACTGTGGGCAGGGCCACTTTGAGCTCCTCAAGGCTCCCACTTATTTATTTTACCATCATGACTTTAAGCCAATATTTAAGCATTACCAAGGCAACAGCCCAAGTCTCCCAGCCCTTGGCCCCCATCCAGCCCCACACGATGTGGCCGAGGGCAGGAGGGGGAACAAGGAAAATGAGTCAACCGTCCCCCACCCCCAACCACCTGGGAAAACAGTGACCCAAAAAACAGATCCCAGCCTCTCTTATGGGGTAATTGTTCTCTGCGCTCCTACAACTCAGAGCTTCTCACACGAGCAGAGCAGTCAAGCAAGACCTCTGTCCTGATATTTTATTTTGTTTTGGCCGTTATGGTTGGAGCCAGTAGGTTTTTCAAACTTTTTATTGAAACTTAATAGACATGAAGAATGTGGGCAAACCGTAAGTGTACAATTTTTTTTTCACACACTGAACGCACCCTTTCACCAGCGCCTGGATCCCTAAGCACGCAGGGGCAGCCCCCGAAAGGCCCCTGTCCCCACTCCGTGTGACCGTACCCCCAGGGGGCCATTATCCTAGCTGCTCGCAGCCTAGCTTCGTTTGGCCTGTTTTTGTACTTTGTATAAGCGAATCATATGCCAGGTTCTCTTTTGGGTTGACGCCAACAGCACTTTTAGGTTCTGAGAGACCTGAGTGGCCTTTCTCACCGCCGGCTCCAGGAAGGAAAGAACAGAACAGACTAGAAGGCACCTTCCCTGCCCCACAGGCCACGTGGGTGTCCAGACGGGCACTGGGAAGCACACATAGAATGGGCAGTGGTGGGGAGTGATCATGATTTCTTAAAAAGGCACAGCATCCTTTTTCCTTGTGTGGCATAACTGGGACTCCCTGGCTTGTCTCCACCTGGTGCGTGGGGAAGGAGAAAGAAGGGTGGCCCCGGAGTCATGGCGAGGATGACCAGGGTGTCTCCAGAAGCCCTCGCTTCTCCTAGTAGGGGGCTGGGACTCCGCACATCCTCTTTGCTGGCCAGTGACCTTCTCCACGGCAGGGCTGGCTCCAGGTGCCCCTGTTTTCACGCCCAGTCATACAGGCAGGGGATCTAGCAGCTCCGCCCACCATGTGTCCCCGCGGTGTGGGCCTGGGGCTCTGCCCTGCAGGGGTTTGCTTTATGTCGCCTTGGCCAATGAGTCTCAAACGACCTGCAGAGAAGGACCAGCTTCTAACATATCCAGCCTGTTGCAGACTGCTGCCTTTGTGGGATGCAATAACCGTGATACACCCAGGAAAACGAAATAGAAGGAACAAAAGCAGCACAAAATACAGCTGTTCCTCCGTATGTGCAGGGGATCGGTTCCAGATACAACCCACCTCCCCATGCGGAAACCAAAATTCGAGGACGCTCGCGTCCCTTATATAAAATGACACAGTATTTGCATATAACCAATGCACATCCCATATACTATAAATCACTTCTAGGTTACTCATAATACCCAATACAATGTAAGGACTATGTAGATAATTGTTACACTGTGTTGTTTAGGGAACAATGACAAGGAAAAAAGCCTGTATGTGTTCGGTACAGAAACAGCCGCGTTAGGCCTAACGACATAGCGCATGTCAGCAACCACGTAACTTGTTCTTTTCTGAAAATTTTTGATTCATGAACCCGGGGATACGGAGAGAGGCCCAACTGTATAAACCCGCATTTCTCTTTTCTTATTGGGTTCAACGGTCACAATGTTGTATTTCACAAAATGTAATAGGAAAAACCTCACAAGGGAAAAAGGCATATAGAAGTTTCTCGGTGCTAACTCTTGGTTTCTGTACTTATTTTGTTGGACTCGTGACAAACTGACCAAGCAAGGTCTGTGGGCCAGTCTTGGAGCAGCGCTGGTGGTCCGCCCTTGGCCCTGCCCTGAGCTGAACTTGACAGGCCTCTGCCGTTGGCGCCTGCCTGCAGCCCCCCAGCTGCTTGTCCGTCCTCTTCCTCTTTCTGCGTCTGTTGCTTTAGCTGAAGTAAGAGGGACGGGGACCTCTGCCCGCCCATTTTGGGACCCTTGTACAAGATCCCAAGCGTGCAAGCCTTGCTCTGCCCAGTTTCTTGTAGACTCAGGAGTTATATGTCCTTGCCGTTGGTCTCTCGTGGCTTTTCGCCCTCAGATGCCGGGCAGGTTCCCTCTGGAGTTGGGTTGGAATGTTGGGCCACATCCCAATTCCCTCTTCTCCCTTTTCCCCCACCCACTGAGTCCCGGCACCCTGCTGTCACCCTCAAGGAGATGCTGAGTGTGTGCGAAGGGGGTCCCTAGAGTGTGTAGGAGGGACCCTCGCCCCTTCCTTGCTTGAGCCTTCATCCTGTTCAAATCCCGAGATCGTACGTCCTGGACTTTTTCTCACAGGAAGGTCTCAGGGCCAAGTGGGCCAGCGGCTCTGCTCTGGCCAAGGTCACCACCAGGTACGTGACCGAGCCCTGGCCCCTGGTGCCCTCTTTGTGCCGCAGGAAATCCATGGCCTCGGCCCCTCTTACTCCAGGGAGACCTCTGGGATTGCTTGTCCTCCCTGCCCCTTACAGCCAGGTCAGCTCTGCCAAGGCCAGCTACTGTGTGACCAGCCTCCGTGAAGGACAGAGACGAGTGTCTCCTCTGCCCCAGGTGACACCAGACTCCTCTGAACAGAATGTCACAGGCGTGGAGGGAGGCTGGTGAGGAGGGCGGAGTGTGCTTTCTACCAGAGATTGGTTTCGTTAGGGCTGCTTGAGGGACGGACAGGCTTGGTGAGGACGGCAGAGCTCCAAGCAGAGGCACGTGCAGCACGGCGGCACGGGGATTTACGAGCTGTCACCGTTCCTGCTGTGGACAAGCCTTCTTGCTTTTTCCTTTCCTCTCCTCATTCTTCTGCTTGCTTTCTTTCCTTTTTTTTTTTTTTTCTATTTAATAACCCTGGCTGCATATTTTCTCTAAACCAAACCATCTGTTTACTAGCTTTTATAAGCACAATAAAGACAGTGAGGACCCGGAGCCCTTGCCCTGGCGTCTCCAGGAGGCCCGGGGAAGAAGCTAAGGGTCCCTGGAGGTCGCGTGTCCAGCAGGGTCCTTTTGTGCCGCAGGTTGTTCTGTGCACGGCAGTCTCCTTGGAGGGGCGTGGTGGAGCCACGGTGGCCTTTCCGTAGCACCCTTTCTGGCAGTGACGTCACAGGATTTGGGGGTCACCTGCCTGCTGGGTAAGGAGCTAGTGCAGAGAGGCTGGAATGAGGTGGCTGTGTGAATCCGGGCCCCCAGGGCGCCAAGATCACTCCGTACCGAGCTGTGAGTCCGGGTGAGTCCGGCAAAACAATCCAACAACAGTGCTCAGTGCCTAGGTGACAGGGAAAAAAAGAGGAGTCTGTTTGGGAACAGATTTCAGCCTCCCCTTCCAAGGCATTAGTAATTCAAGCAGCAGCGAGTGTAATATTTACTTGGGAAACTATGAAAAGTCGTATAACAATGTCCTTCTCACAGCTTTCATCATTGGCTCGCCGGGTTCCGAGCACAGTCAGCCACCTAATCACAAACAGAGGTGGGCCCTGCCATCTGGCAGCCAGGCGGCAGCACGCTGTTGTCAGCTGGGGCCGAGGCCCCTTCTCGAGCCAGGTGTCGCCAGGCCTGGTGTCAGGCGCTGGGCCCAGGGAACCCGGAATGGCAGCCCCACCCAGTCACTGCTCGGAGGGTGGCACGGCACACTTCTTGGAGAAAGAAACTTCGGACAGGGGTGATGACAATTACAATGTCTGACCCTGCAAGCGGGATGGATGACGGATGAACTCTTAGGTCAGCAAAACAGCCGGCTTAAAGTTTTTAAAACTTTAACTTAATTGTTTTATTTATTTACTTTTGGTGGGGAAGAAGGGTGGGAAGTGAGAGGTAGGATGACCAGCTGTCCCCATTTGCCGGGGACTGAGCGGGTCCCCGGGCTGCAGGACAAGGCGTTCTCAGACTGGAAGACCGCCAAGCAGGCCGGAATGAGGGGGTCACCCTAGCGCAGAGAGTTGTCCCAACTCACTGCTTGCCCCTGGGAAAATTGGTAACCCCGGCAGGGCTTCCCCACAAAAGGAGTAGACTGGGCTACTGGGAGAGATGCAAATTGACCTGCCTCCAGGCTGGGCAGGTAATCTGACAGTGAGGGACAACGTGTGAGGGCATAGGGGCCCGTGGGGTGCTGGGGCCCAAGGACACCTGGGCAAGAGGCTCCTTTCCTCAACCAGCCCCCCACCGCCAGGCAGGACACGAGCCCTGGCCTACCAGACATCTGATTTTTAAAGAAATTTTTGTGAAAACTCCCAAATTCTGAAATGTTGGCTCCCATGTTAAGGACATCCTGTATGGACCGCACAAACACGTCGGACTGCCAAGTTGGCCGTCGGGCAACTGGTTTGCAACCTCCTGACTACAGGATTCCTAAGTTTCCCGTCAATTCTGAACTTCAGTGATTTTATAAACTCCAGCCAGCCATCCCCTCAGTTATTTGGAAATTAATGACATGGTTTACTTTGAGGAAGAATAAGCAAATATATATATATTTCCAAAGCTGATTTCAGGGGCTTAATCCTGAAAGGCAATTTCTGCAAAGTGTCTCAAGCCTGCATATTTATCCATTTATTTAGGTGCTGTAGATGCAATACTTTTAAGATGTCTGCCATAACCTGGGAGACCCTCGTGCTAAGTGAAAGAAGACAGACAAAAAAGGCCTCATGTTCTATGATTCCAATGATATGAATGTCCAGAGTAGGCAAATCATTGAGACCGGAAGTGGACGAGTGGGTGCCAGGGGCCGGGGGAAGGAGGTGAGGAGAGTAACTGCTAACGGGTATAGGGTTTCTTTCTGGGGTGATGAAAATGTTCTGGAATTTGATAGTGCTGATGGCCATACAACCTAGTATATGCTCCAGAAACCACTGATGAGTACACTTTAAAATGGTGAGTTTTATGGTATGTGAATTGTACTTCAATTTAGAAATATACTTAATGTTATAAGGTGACAATTGCCCCAAACTGAACTTGATTTTGCGCAGTCACAGTCAAAATTTCAGCAGGCTTCTCTTGGGATAGAAATTGACAAACTGACTCTGAAACTAAATGAAAATGTAAAAGACACAGGTTAGCCAGACGATGTTGAAAATGAAGAGCAAAGGAGGAGGAGGTCTTACATTCCCTGATTTCAAGACTCATAAAGCTACGTAATCAAGACAGTGTGGCACTGGCATAAAGACAGACAAATAGATCAATGGAACAGAATAGAGAGCCCAGAAATAGACCCACACAAATATGGACAACAGATTTTCAACAAAGGTTCAAAGGCAATTCAGTGGAAAAAGAATAGTCATTTCAACAAATGTTCTGGAACAACTGAATATCCACATGCAAAAAAAAAGAAAAAAAAAGAAAAAAAAGAACCTCGATCCATCCATACCTTGCATCATATAAAAATATTAACCCCTAACAGACTTAAATGTAAAACTTAATAACATCAAACTTTTAGAAGAAAACACAGGAGAACGCGCTGTAGCATTGGGTTAGGAAAAGATTTCCTAGAAATGGCACCCAGAGCATTATCCATTAAAGAACGATCTGCTATAAATTGGACCCAATTCAAATGAAAAACTTCTGGTTTGGTTTTGAAACACACTGTTAAGAGACTGAAGACAAGCCACAGACTGTTATAAAATATTTACAAATCATATATCTGATAAAGGGGTTGTGTGAAAAAAACATAAAGAACTCTGAAAAGTTAATAAGAAAGCCCATTTTTAAAAATGGGCCAAATAGTTGAACAAACAGATGCTTATTTCGTTTAATAAGCTCTATGTTCCTTTTTGGATGGCCAATAAACGTATGAGAAAATGCTTCCTTAGTCATTGGGGAAATGCAAATTAAAACCACAACGAGATATTGCTACATACCTATTAGAATGATTAGAATGAAAAGGGCTGACCGTGCCAAGCGTTGGTGAAGATGTGGCGCAGCCGGAACTCTCGTACGTGGCTGGCGGGCGTGTAAAATAGGACAACCACTTGGGGAAACAGCTTGGCAACTTTTAAAACAGTTAAGCATAGTGCTTGATTTGGCAGCACATCTACTAAAAATTGGAACAATACAGAGATCAGCCCGGCCTCTGAGCAAGGGTGACACACAAATTCGTGAAGTGCTCTGTAGTTTTTAAAAAAA
This sequence comes from Mormoops blainvillei, assembly GCA_004026545.1. Lineage (NCBI taxonomy): Eukaryota > Metazoa > Chordata > Mammalia > Chiroptera > Mormoopidae > Mormoops > Mormoops blainvillei. The sequence goes on along the minus strand of PVJD01009232.1, from coordinate 48,188 downwards.
TATTAAACATACAACTGCCATAGGACCCAGCCACCCTACTCCTAAATGTGTAAGCCCTAAAGGAAAGTGAATGTATATTCACACAAAGACTTGCATATGAATGCGCACAGGAGCATTCCTTACAATAAGAAAAACTGGAAACGACCCAAATGCCCATCACAGGTGAATGGGTAGATACACTGTGGTGTATCCGTACTACGGGGTATCACTCTGCAAGAAAAAGAAATGGACGACCGATACATGCGATAACATATAAATCTCTGATAACTATGCTGAAGGAAATGTCAGGCAAAACCAAAAAGGACATGCTCGTATAAGTTTGCTCGGCTCTGCCGTAACGAGCACTGCGGGCTGGGGGCGTAAACAGTGGGGATCTGGTTTCTCGCGGTTCTGCGGACTGGAAGTCCGAGATCAAGACACTAGCAGGCCGGCTTCCTCCTGGGGCCCCTCTCCTGGGCTTGTGGGCGGCCGAGGTCTTCACCTGGTGTCTTCACGTGGTCGTCCCCCAGTCCCAACCTCTTCTTATGAGACCCAATCTAAAGACTTCATTTTAACTTAATTACCTCTTGAAAAAGCCCTATCTCCAAATACAGTCACATTCAGGGGTATTGGGGGTTAGGACTTTCATATGAATTTTGGGAGGGACACACTTTATCCCATTATAATACTGTATGATTGCATTTATGTAAAAGCCTGTCAGCTAATCTATAGTGCCAGGAAGCAGGTGGATCGCTGCCTAGGGGTGGAGGACCAGAGGGGGTGAGAGGGTGAGATGAGGGGCCCCAGGAAACCTTGGGGAGCGATGGATATGCTCATTACATTAATTGTGGAGATATTTTCACAAACGTGTACGTATGTCCAAAGTTCTCAAATTGTATACTTTAAATCGGTGCTGTTTATTGCATGTCGATTTTACATGATATCTTAAGCTACTGTGAAAAACCAACTGCTGAGCTTTAATTCTAGAAAAGAAGTCTCCTCCAGGTGTCCTGGGTCTGCTACCCTTCCAGCACCATCCTGTCCACAGATGTCCACAGGGACCCTGAGGGGTGAGCAGTTCTCTTCCCTGCATCCCGCCACTTGCTTTCCTCTAGCCCCATGAACTTGGGACCTATGACACATCACTGTCACTCCAGTGGCTGTGTTATCTTGTACGAGACCATTGGCCTTAAGAGAGGAAGACACGAGCCCTTAAAAGCAGAGAGCTTTCTCTGGTTGGTGGCAGATGAAGTCGAGAGATGCAGAGCACGGGAAGGACTGGACGTAATACTGCTGCTTTGAAGGTGGACGGGCCACGTGAGTGGGAATGGAGGTGCCCCCGAGCTGTTGAGGGAAACCCCTTGCTGACAGCCAGCAAGATAACAGGGACCTCAGTCCCTCCTTGCACCGAGACTCAATGTTTGTGTGTCCCCCGCAACAGATTCATACGCTGACACCTACCCCCCAGTGAGATGGTGTTTGGGGATTAGGTCATGAATGGGTTTCCCAGGAGAGCTCTCCCGCCCCTTCCGCCACGTGAGGACACAGCAAGATGATGGCCATCTATGAACCAGCACATGGCTTCTCACCGGACACCGCATCTACTGGCACTTTGGCCTTGGGCTTCTCAGACTCCAGAACTGTGGGAAATAAATGTTTACGCTGCCCAGTCAGTGGTGTTCTGTTATAGCAGTCCGAATAGATGGACTGTCCTACAGCTGCAAGAAACTGGATTCCGTGACCAACCAGAGTGCACTTGGAAGTGAATTCTTTCTGAGAGCTTCTCGATAAGCCTTAGGCTGGCCAACACCTTGACTGTGGCCCTGCGAGACTCTGAGCATGGGGCCCAGTGGAGCCCACCCAGACTTCTGACTTAGAGAACTGCGAGCTACTAAGTGGGTGCTGTTTTAAGCTGCTGAGTTCATGCTGCCTTGTCGCGGCCTACGAGGAGGTGTATTCCTCAGACAGTGTCCCCTGACCACCCTGCCTGAAGCAATCCCCGCCCCCCGACACCATGCCGCCTTCTCTCAGTCCCTCTGCTACCTGCAGAGCAATACTTTTGACTCTTGTTGGACCCTCTCCCATACTAGAACGTGACCCAGGAAGGCAGAGACCATGTTGACGTGATTCTCCTGTGGGCTGGGGGTACTTGGGCCCAGGCCCAGCTGCACCTGTCCCTGGAACGCTGTCATTGGATGGATGAATGATTCCCGAAGATCACTCATGCCGACAGCCAAGTGGAGTCAAGCAATCTCCCCACTCCCTTCCTTCTGAAGGGTGCAACGGTGACACGTGAATGCCAATTAGAAGGCTCCTCGACGACAGTTGAAACCAAATTGAATTTTAAAAATTATTATTATTCATGTCATCTAACCGAAGCAGCTGGTTGGTCAACTTTCTCAGCTAAAATGGAGATTTAACTCTAGTATTTGTTCAGAATCTTTCTGGAAAGATCAGTGATGCTGCTGTTGTTTCGTCAAATATGACCGACCGATTCTCAGGACCCCTGCAAAGCGAACGGGGACCGAAAACGGTTTGCAGTCCCCGGAAAGGTTAAGCACAGGATTCTCACATAGCCCAGAAAATCCCACGCCTCGATACCTGCTCAGGAGAAATGAAAACATACGTGTAAACAAGACTGTATTCACAAACGTTCGCAGCCGCATTATTCATAATGGCAGGGGAAACAAAGGAGAAATGACTCAAGTGGTCATAAACTGGTGAATGGATGAATAAAAGACGGTATAGCCGCACCGTGGAAAGTTAATCAGACACATAAAGGAATGAAATGCTGACCCACGCTACGCCAAGGATGAACCTTGAAAACATTACGTTAAGGTAAGGAAGCCGGACACAAAAGACCACATGTTGCGTGAGCCCATTTACGTGAAATGTTCGGAAGAGGCAAATTCACAGGGAACGCGCAGAGAAACGTCTGCCCGGGGTGGCAGAGCGCAGGGTTTCAGGGGGTCCTTTAGAACATTGAAATGCTCCAAAGTGAATCGGGGAAAGGGATGCACACCTCTGAAAACGCTAAAACCCACTGCATTGTCCGCTTTCAAAGGGCAAGCCGTCTGGTCTGCAAAGTCTCGACAAAAAATACACACCGCCAAAGCAAGAATGAGAAAACACAGGATGGGACGACAGCTGCAGGCACTGTGGGGGCGAACACCTGGGAACGGGGCCCTCTGCACAGTCCCTCCCTGCGGTGCCATGCCCCTGCTTGGGGACAGATGCTCTCGATGCCTCCTCCAAGGCTCTGAACCGAAGAGAGGGCTTACTTGTCTGCTCCACTGCAAACACAAGGATGCGTTCAAGTTTGGTCATGGGTGTTCTTGGACTTCCAGCAAAAGAAATCTATGTAAAACCTGGCGTGTTGAGGCCAGAGGGTATATGGAACCTTCCGCTCTTTCCTAGTGGAATTGATGATGCCACGAAGGGATCTCCTAAATTTCTTTCTCGGGGTCCCTGCTGGGCCTTCCGAGAGCCCAGCTCAAGGCCCTGCAGGTCCCCTGCAGGACAGGGGCGAGGGGCGGTCTCCCTCCAGGTGTCAGGGTGTATCAGGGGCCTTCTTGCCTAATTCCAACCCAGTCTGTGGCTTATCCCTCCAAGGAGCTTCAGAATGCCTGGGAGGAGCCCACCACATGAATAACACATATGGCAGAGAGAGAAATTCCTCCCGGATCCCCAGGGACCCTGGGTTTGCGCCCAGAGCGCCCCTTATCAGCGCCACACAGACACAGATGTTGTGTATGGGAAGTATCAAGCCGTCTGGCACTGGGTGGAACCTCGGCTTGGGACCTGGGAACAGCAGGCCGCAAGGCCGAGCCTCACAGCACCAGGGCCATGTCCGGGACCCACCCCCCTCACTTCCTCTGGGCTGCAAATCCAGGCCTGGGAAGGGTAGAATCCGTCTTCTTTGGCCTTCCACAAACTTTTCCACTTGACCCAGAGTCCTGGCGCTGAGTGGTCCTGAGACCATGCCCTTTTACAAGCGTGTGACATCTGTTTCTAACCTTCTTGGGACTCTCTATCATCATATCTGATAAATGCTTCTATGCCAGGTGGACAGAGATGCTTGGCTCAACTTGCAGGTTTCTGGTATCTGCCCAGTGCTCGCCCTGGAGGGAAACCCAGGCTGCAGCAGCCACGGCCGGCACGGACCGTGTCACAGCTTCCTTCCCTGGGGCCTGCGGGCAGCATCGGGGACCGCACAGCTTTCCGGGATCCCAGCCCTTCACTGGTCTGTGCATCTCCTACCGGGATCGACACCCCGCTCTGCACTTGGCCAAAATCTAAATCAGATCTTCCAGGATTGAACCACATCAGCTCCATGTGGCCTGAAGGTGTGGACTCCATGGGGCCTCACGCAGAGCTATGGATCTTGATTTTTGCACAAAGGTGGGACGGTGTTAGGCTACAGGAGGTGGAGGCTGGAGTCCGCGGCAGGCAGGTGGTGGAAGCCCTAGGTGGGAGCTCTGATCTGCTCTCGCCAGAGGGCGCCACACTCCTCCTTAATCGCCACCCTGGTCTCGCTTCCCAAGTTCAAAGCCTCAGGCCAGACTCTCACAATCACGCCACTTGGCGAACTGCTTTCGGGCATCACCGTTTCCTGCTGGGTAACCTGAGGATTTTGTGAGAAAACGCAGCTGACCTGACAACAGCTCTTTGATAAAATAACCCATTTTTGTGTTGAACAACCACAGTAGTTTCCATTTTGGTTTCCATTCCAATTTATGACTCAAGAATAATTTCCCCCTTTTCCAAGTACAGCACTGATCCCATTTGGGGTCTCGAGCAGTAAAGAGATCCTGAGAAACTGGGTAGGACAAAACGGAGCCTTTCTCTACAGAGGGGCTTTCCGAGCAGGCCCTGCTGATCTTGTATGAATCCATGTGCGTATCAAAGTCCCAAGGATGCAAATCAGGGGGCTGCCTCTCCCCCAGGTCTGCCAGTAGGCCAGGCTCACCCTTGTGCCCGGGCACAGCCCACATCTCGGCCCGCGGGTGCCTGTTCTTCCCCAGCTTCCTGATGGTCAGGTTTGCCACGCCGCTTCTACGCAAGGACGTTCCCACCAGCGACGGGCTCCTGGCCTCAGGGGCCCCATGTCGCTGGTAGTCTAGGCTGCCTTCCCACCCGGCCCCCCGCCCTCATGCTCCAGTAGCCTGGGACATGGGGAGGGTCTTCCCGGAGGCCTCACGGTTTAATTGCCCAGTCCCCAGGCCACTCCAGGAAGGGCGGGGCAGAGGGAGTCTGCACCTCAAACACAGCTCTGGTTTCGTTGGAGGCCTTTAAGAGTCAAGTTGGCCCTTTGTCCCCTGGGGGCCTGGGTTCTGGCCACCACTGCCCCAGATGGGACCGGCCTCTGTACCCCGGGGCCCTCCGCGGGCTCACCCTCAGGGAGGAGCCCGAACTGCTGTTCCTCAGGGCACCAGGCCTTCATCGGGGGCCTCCCTGTGAGCGCCTCACTCGGCGGGAGTCGCTGGCAAACAGGCTCAGCCCTGGATGACCCTCAGGTTTGCAGCTTCCTAGAGCCAGCCATTTTTTCCTCTTTTTAATTGGAAGGAACTTACTTAATGTTTCCGACCTCTCGTTTTGCCAAGTAAGAACTTTAAGGACAACAGCCACATACTATTCTAATCATTTTTTAGAAAGAAAGCTCTCCTCGTGGAATTTCTTAATCTCACAATAAATAACCAACGGATGGTCTTTAATGGAATATCGTTAGCTTTATAAAAACTGGCCACCTTTGTTCTCGTTTTTTCTCGTTTCGCCGCTTGTCTGTGATTGCGTCCTCAGGCCTGAGTGTGCCCTGCAGACCTGGGACCTCTCTCTGGCTCACCTCCCTTCCTCACCTCGGCCTGTCTGCCTCTGGTGGGACTTGCCATCGCATTTTCCAAGAAGACACCTGCACTGTAGCCTTTCGCAGGTCTCTGAGTGCTTGTCTGAGTGTATCTCTCTGCGGACCCCCGAACCACCTCTTTGGCCCCTGAGCAGCGGTGGGTGGGGGCTGTTCGGAGTGGCTGAGCCCCGCGGCATCCGGTCCCCTGGTTTCCCAGCTTCCTCCGCTAACCCCTGACAAAGCCGAATGGATGACAGGAACAGAACTATTCAAGTGAGAGGGAACAGTCTGCATTTACGCTGAAACCTTTGAAGCCTTCCAAGAAGAAACCCAGATCTGAATCAAACACCTAAGAGTCAGGAACACAATAGGCCTTTTCAACAAGTTCCCAATCCCTGGACGAAGATAAGGTCCGCGGAGAACCTGACAGCTGAGGCTGAGGATGGGGGTGGCTGCCTGCGCAAAGCTCTCTGCTGGGTACGGCCCGGGCCTGCCGGTGCAGGGCCGTCTGCGCGGCCCCGCCTTGGCACTGCTGTCCGTTTCTTCTCGCTCACGGCTCGGAAAACGAGCTCGGCCTGGGTGGGTGCCTCTCAGCTTCCATCTCTTCCTCCTCAAAAGACTTACATCTCGTATTTTCTCTTCACCCAATGGCTTCCCTTGCCATCTTCCTCATTTTACCATTGCCTCTCCCTCCCCCTCCTTGGCCCCAAAGCTTAACCAATGAGGCCTTTCTCTCTCATGTCCATCAGCTCCATCTCTCAAACCCAACTCGTTGTCCAGGAGTGTTAATCCTTCCCTTACAAGCTCATCTGGGAGAGATTTTTTTCCCCAATTTACCTGCTCCCAGCCTACACAGACATGTTTCACCTCTATCTTTCTATGGAGAGACTGGCCATCTATTGAGCAGGAGGTTAAAACCCACGTTGCAGTCCTCGGGGTTGAGCTTTTTCTCCCTTTGAAACAAAGGGATTCAGCGGCACTTGGTGGAGAGCGTAAGGCAGACTTCACTCAAGGGGGCCATGGCGGTAGGTGGGGGGACACTCACATCGGGTCCTGAAGTGAGGGAGGCAGGTTGGACCCAACTCCCAGTACAGCGTGGGAATTTATAGCCCAAGTGCAGGGCGGGGCTGGCGGTTGGCAAACTACGAAGAGAAAACATCTGGGGTCGGGGGGTTCTTGGCGAAGGCAGGTCGGGGTGCTCGGGCGTCCCCTGGGAGATGTTGGGGGATGGAGCACCCCGTCAGAACCACGCAGCTGCTCTGTAACGCTGGGCTATGGAACGGAAGACCTTCTTCCTTCTGGAACCAGTGTTTTTAGGGAAGAAAGGCCTTTGTTTAGGAAGACACCCAGCCACGGGGTGAAAGGTGAGGCCTTCAGAGTTAGAAGAAAAGGAGACCCAAACCAATACCACAACCCCAAAATGACTTAAATTGTTCTTCATTCTCACCGAGTAGGCATCTGGGAACAGGGAGCATGGGAGAAGAATCTGGAGGGACGGAACGAGGCAAGAAGCGGGGTGAAGGTCAGAGCGGAGGGGGCAGGAATGGCTGGAGGACGTCTAACAACAAAGAGAAGGCTGCTGCTCGGTTTTCAGCTGTGACCTCCAACTCCCCACGCCTTTCCGAGAGCACACAGGAATGTCTTTTGTTGTCCTCCTTCTTCCTGGGTTTTCCGGTTAGAGGAGCGAGGCTACACCCAGCCAGGGTGCTGCTGGGGTGGAGACAGAGCGGGGTATAGGGCAGGGACTGGTCTGTGGGGCAGCAGTGGCCGGGACAAGCTCGGCTGGAAGAAGGCTCGGGAGGGCGTGGGCCTGCCCCGGCGCTGGCGCGGAGCTGCGGGACACGGGGGCTGCAGGAGGCGCTCGCTCACAGGCCCAGTTTCCATTGGCCTGGAATAACAATCGCTTCCCTTCTTCGAAAGCTTTGCCTGCTCCTCCTGCTTGAAGGCCAAGTCCACATAGCCCTGATCCGGGACAATGACCCTTCACAGCCTGGTCCCAGATCACCTGCCAGCCTTTTCCTCTGAAATCCTCAGGAAGCCCCCTGGCCTCAGACCACATCCGATTCCTGGATGTTCCCAGAATGTCTCAGGCCGGACCTGTCCCACATCATTCCAAGCCAGGTTAGCGCTCACTGGCCTTGTGGCCCTCGTGACCACTCCACCCTCCACCGAGGCCCCCAGCCCCACGCAGCCCCCCAGGCCCAGCAGCCTCCACCGTGTCCGCCATGTGGGCATGCCTGTGGCACCCTCAGCCGGCAGTGAGGGGCATCATGGCTCGCTCTCACAAGGTCTCCCCTGCCTGACGGTAACGACCAGAGGGGCCTTGCCACCGTCCCCTCAGGGCCTGCCCCTCCCCGCGCCCCACTGGCTGACAGTCAGCGTCTGCTGAGTGGAGCTGTCTAGGCAGAGAGGGTGAGAATGTTTTCACCCGAGGACCTGGAGAGCTTCCTCCAGCGTCGGGGGACAGGAACATCAACTACGGCTGCAGCCCCCGCCCCGGCTCGTTTTCATCCAACTCCCAGTATAAATAGCTTCCTTTCCCCGTATCAGAAAACATCTGCTCCCACTAGCTGCCCAGTCCTGTACCAGCACTATAAATAGTCTGGCTGGACCCAGCCGGTCTTGGCACAGGGGCCCGAGGACTTGGAAAGAGTGAGCCACAGCGAGATGAGGGTGGTGGGAGCGAAGCAGCAGAAATTGCCCAATCTCCCTCTTCGTGCACCTCCAGGCGCAGGCTGGCGAGTCTCCCACTTGGGCGGGAAACCCCCACGGTATTCCTGGGAATTCGGCAGAGACAGGTCAAGGTCAGCTACTCCTGGTCTGGTGGTTTTCAACACACTGTCTGGTGCAAAGACCCAGCTCATCTCTCACCCGCTGAGACTGAGACGCAGCTTGGACCTCGATGTGAGGCAAACCTCCCGATTCCAGCAGCATTCCTGCAGGATGGGAAAGGACGTGGCTTTGAAAGGAGCTGCGCTCCGTGCACATTTTAAAAGGACTCATGTAATTCTATCCTCCTGGAAGCTACTTTTTGTACTTAATAAACTGAAGGCCTGCATTCCACGTAGTGCTGTGCTCTAGAACCTGCACAGATTTCCAAGGAGGAACAAAGGAGGTTAGTGTTTGGCAGACAGGACCTGGGAAATGCTCAGGTTCCATCTAAAAACACCAACCGCAGGCATCACACGCCATGCCTGGGAAACCAGGGTGTGGCACAGATGGGCTTTGCAGGTACAGCAGAGAGACACCCTCCTCCTCTCTAGGGCCAGTTCAGCACTTCCTGGGGGCTGGTTTCTGCTCAGGCCCCTGGTGAAATCTCTGGCAGCCCTGTGACCTTCCAGTGCTGTTGGACAAGTCCTCTGGTCACTTCGGGTCTACAGGGTCTCTGTGCAACAGGGGTTCACTGAAGTAAAATTTCTCCCCACCCAGCTGGGTCACTCCCAGACAGAGTCCTGTGGTGAAAGATGGGGGAAGGGCCCTTCTTGAAGCATCCTCTGACTCTGGGCTCTCCAGAGAAACTGAACTGATAGGATTACATATTATATTTATTATAAAGAATTGGCCTCCAAAGATTATGGAGGTGGAGAAGGCCAAGGTTTGCCGTTGGCAAGCAGGTGACTTAGGAGAACCAATGGTGAAAGTTTCAGTCTGACTCCAAGTCCAAAGGCAGGACACCAATGTCCCAGATTGAAGGCACTCACGTAGAGAGAATTCTTTCTTATTCAGTCTTCTGTGCTACTCCGGCCTTCCACGGGTTGGATGAGGCCCACTCTACTTGGGGGACCATCGACTTTACTCAGTCTACTGACTCAAATGCTAACCTAGTTCAGAAACACCCCTACAGATACACCAGAATAATGTTTGGCCAGATATTGAGGCACCCCATGGCCCAGTCAAGTTGCCACATAGAATAACCCTCGTTCTTAATTTCCCCACATTTCCTGGCCACCCGCTTCCCTCCCACTCACTGGGCAGCCTCAGGCCCTCCAGGATAAAGTGGTAGGAGGGCACCCAGGTAGTCAGCCTTTGCTTCCTCTGTCCAAAGAAAATATTTAAAGCTGACTTCTTCCCCTGGTGGGGGTGCTTTTGGGTTCCTTAGAGACTTCCTGGAGTTGGGGGATTGCACGCCTGTGGTTCCCTCAAGGGAAGGAGGACATCTTCAGCTGGCGCCTTAGCTTTTGTGCTTGGCCTCTCTCTCCTGGCAGCCCTTTGGGGACGGCTCTTTCTCATGGCCCATATCTGGTCATTGGGAAAAAGAAAGGGGGTGAGACTCTGCCCAACTCTACAGCCACCTCTCCTTGTTCTGACTTTCGAGTTCTTTCTCCTCCTCCTCCTCCTCCTTCTTCTGAGAGAGACAGAGGGGGTACGGGGGAGGGAGGAGAAAGAAAGGGAGAAAAATATCGATGTGAGAGAGTAAGACCCATCTGTTGCCTCTTGTACGTGGTCCAACAGGGGGCGGGACCTACAACCCAGGCACATGCCCTGACTGGCAATCGAACCAGCGACCTTTTGATTTGCGTGACAACACCCAGCCGAGACACACCAGCCAGGGCTGGGCTTCTTGCTGTAAAGATTTCTTGGGCACGGGACAGACTCCAGTGGTGTGGTCCCTAAGCTCCTAGGTATGTAGTCATGTCTCTGAATGGCCCCCTTGAAGTCCTTACATGCCCCTCCTCTCATCTGTGGTGGGGGTAGATGTGTGTGTGGGGGGAGTGCTGTAGCATCCGACAACTCTCTTTAAAGAAATCATCTAATTTCCAATCTTTCCCTCTTGGCCTTGCCCGCCTCTGACATGTGGGGGGCCGCAGGTTCTCAGACAGCTCTTTGAAGAGCTGGTTTAGTGCTTCACTTTGGAACACGGGAGTAGTTGGCACCTACTGGTTTGTTTTCTGCCTTGGGACATTTGCCAAAATTGAAATAGAATTGTTTTAAACATCTTGTTCCAATTGTATCAGCTGAGGGTAGTAGGCCAACAGTTAGTTTTAATAGTACAGTTTGTCTTCTTTGGTTTAATGAGGTTCCAGGCATTTCCAATGTCCTGCTATTGCCATAGTTACACCCAGGGGAGAGAAGGTTGGCAGCTGGAATAGCCTTTGTGCACTAGGCTACTAGTGGCTATAGTGGCTGTTGGTCACCTCATGGTCATCAACGGCTGCTGCAGCTCCGGGAATCATGCCCACCATCAAGGCAGGAAGAAAGAGAAGGAGCGTGGCCAGTCCTGTCTGTCTCTCACAGAAGAAGGCGAAACCTCTTCCAGAGGGGCTGCAGAAGAGATCCATGCACATGTCCCTTGACAGAACCCAGCCAGGCATTGCTGCCCTCCCAGCCAGCATGGAGATGGGCGAAGGAGAAGGGGGCTGAAAGCATCAAATGTGTTAGTCACGGTGCCAGACAGTTATCGTCTGTCTCACTGGGCGCCCACCTCAACCAAGATGGTGACTGCACTTGGGAAAACCTTTCCTGTAGTCATTCTCCTCCTCCTCCTCCTCCTCCCTTTCCTCCTCCTCCTCCTCCCTTTCCTCCTCCTCATTGCACTGTGTAGGTAAGATGCTACTCATAGGCAAAGCAGGTTCTGTTCTCGAGGGGCTCATCCTAATTTTTGTGTAGTCCCTATGCGGCGAGATACGTAATCCTTATGCTTTTTATTATTGTTGTCTATGTTACAAGTTGTGGTGGCATTTCAACCTTGACTCGAGGAAATTCAGGTGTTGCCAAGTGTCCTGGATGCACTGGGACAGGCCTCTGGGCATGAAAATGTACATGAAACCATAGGACAGAAGAGGAAGATTCTTTGTGACACCTGACCCCCCCCCCCAAAAAAAAAGAATAGTCTTAATATCTGCTTTTCTTTTATGGAATGTTTAGTTTGTAATTGGTTGTATGGAGACCTTTCCAGATAGAATTGCTATATAAACTATATGTAGCTGAATTTTTGGTCTAAAGTTAGTTTTTCCATCAGATTTCTTGAAGGGAATCAAGTGATTTCCTGAAAGTAGGCTGGCTACACCTTCAGGCTAGTTGTATGCATTTAATATAAGTTACTACTTCAGTCCACTAAACCTCGTCCTTCGGGCTTAAAATAGCTTCAAAGTTACCAGGCTCAGTGACGGAAGAATCAGGCTGGTATGTGGCGAGAGCCTTGTAAAAGCACAGTAATTGAAACAGCCTGGCACTGGCATAAAGACAGACACATATATCAATGGAGCAGAACAGAGAGCCCAGAAATAAACCCAAACCTTTAGGGTCAATTAGTATTTGACAAAGGAGACAAAAACATACAATGGGGTAAAGATGGTTTGTTCAATGAATGGTGTTGGGAAAACTGGACAGATATGTGCAAAAAAAAAAAAAAAAAGAAAGAAAGAAAGAAAGAAAGAAAAGAAAAGAAACTAGACCACCTTCTTAAACCAGACAGAAGAATAAACTCGAAATGAACTAAAGGCTTGAATGTTAGGCAGAACCATAAAACTCCTAGAAGAAAATATAGGCAGTAAAATCTCAAAATTTCTCTTAGTAACATTTTTTCTGACATATCGCCTCAGGCAAAGGAAACAAGAAAAAAAAACACGCAAATGGGACTACATTAAACTGCAAAGGAAACCATCAACAAAATGAAAAGACAACCCACTGAGTAGTAGAATACGTTCACCAATGATACATAGATAAAGAGCTAATATTCAAAATTTATAAAGAACTTATAAAACTGAACACCTAAAACACGGGCAATCCAATTTAAAAACGGGCAAAAGACCTGAATAGGCAATTCTCTAGAGGACACACGGGTGGTCAATAAACATGAAAAGATGCTCAACATCACTAATCCTCAGAAAAATGGAAATTAAAACCACAATGAGATATCACCTCACACCTGTCAGAATGGTTGTTATTGCTACGTCAACAAACACGAGGTGTTGGTGAGGCTGCGAGAAAATGGAATCCTCGTGCACCGTTGGCGAGAGCGCAGGTTGGTGCAGCCGCTGTAGAAAGCAGAATGGAGTTTCCTCAAAAAATTAAAGCCGCCTTAAGACCCAGCGATTCTGCATCTGGGAATACATCCAAAGAACCTAAATATATGCACCCTATGTTCATAGCAGCATTAGTTCCAACAGCCAAGGACTGGAAGCAGCCCAGGTGCCCATCACCAGGTGAGTGGGTAAGAAAGCTGCGGTGCGTTTACACAGTGGAATGCTACTCGGCTGTAAAAAAAAAAAAGAAAGAAAAAGAAAAGAAAATTTTACCCTTTACAACAGCATGTCTGGACCCGGAGAACATTATGCTAAGTGAAATGAGCCAGTCAGAGAAAGACAAATACCATACGACCTCACTTATATGTGGAATCTCATGAACAAAATAAACGGATGAACAGAAATAGAACCGGAGCCACGGGCACATGGAACGGGCTGACAGGCCTCAGAGGGGTGGCGGCTTGGAGGGCTGGCTGAAAAAGGTGAAGGGATTTAGCAAAGAACAAAACCCTCATAGACATAGACTACAGTATGGTAATTACGAGAGGAAAGTGGGTGGGGAAGGTAGAAGAGGGTAAAGGGGGGATCAATGCTGACGGAAGGAGACTTGACTTGGGGTGATGAATACACAATACAATATACAGATAATCTATTATAGAATTGTACACCTGAAACCTATATAATTTTATTAACCAGTGTCATCCCGATAAAGTCAATACAAATGAGGGAAAAAAGAAAAGCATTCCTGGAAGCGTCCCCAGCAAAAAAAAGGTACTGATGATGACAGTACTAGGTATTGGAGGGCGTGTCCTTCTCACTTAAAGCGCGACAACCAAGCAGATACAGGGGTTGAGAATGGAGACTGGGGCGTCAGCCTCGTTACTTTTATAAAGCTGTTTGCAGGGCATGGCTGAGGTGTGTGGGTGAGTGGGCTTGCTCATGCTGTGCTCCTGAATTGCAAGAGGTGTGTGTGGGGGGTCGAAAGGTGACCATTGGACCAGCCTGTCCTGGGCAGCCAGGCCATCCCAGGGCGGGGGAGGTGGGAGGACAACGTGGGGGGGTGTCAGAGGAGGGGTAGTCTGAGCATGCCCAGTCCCACTCTACAACCTAGCTGGGAAAGTGGTTCCTCCTCCCTTGGGAGAGAAATGGGTGAGAGGAAGAAGTAGTAAGGTGTGTGTGGGGGGGAGGCCAGGAGTGTCATTCTAAGGAAATCCCTTTGCTTGACAACCTGAGGGGCTGGGACTAAGTGTCTGCCTCCTCCCCACATTTATAAGCTTCAAAACATTACACACGTAAGCCAGTACATCTTGCTCTTATCTGTGCTACAGAACAGCTGGGTTTCTAGACTCTTCTGTTTTTTTTTAATGGATCTCCCCACACTGACTTCCTGTCATGCTCTTTGTGCCTCAGTATACTCATTACAACCAGAAGGATAATAGCCTTCACATATAGAGCTCACTATAGAGATTGATCTATTTAAGCCAAGTATTACATATCTTATCATAGATTTTATTATAATACTAGTTATCAATAAATTATATCATTCCATTAAAAACCCTGGCTTAAGTATACAGGGTGGAGCAAAAGTAGCTTTACAGTTGTTTGTATAGAAACTAATACGATCATTAAAGAAATAATACAAAAATAAACTGTTCTATGCAGTCACAACTGTAAACTACTTTTGACACACCCTGTATATAAACACAGCTACATCCAGACAATGGAATATTATTTAGCACTGCAATGAAAGCTACGAAGCCATGCAAAGACATGGAGGAACCTTAAATTTACAAAGAAGCCAATCTGAAAAGGTTGCATACTGAATGATTTCAACTCTTGTACATGGCATTCTAGAAAAGGCAAAGGTGCGCAGACAGTAAAAAGATCTGTGGCTGCTGGGGGACGGGGGAAGGGGGGATGAATACGGGGAAGGATTTTTAGGCTTGAAATGGCTCTGCATGGCACAGCAATGGCGGACACACGTTGTTACACATTCACCACAAGTCCACAGAACACACACCACCAAGAGTAAGCCTGATGTGTATATGGACTTGGGGTGATAATGACGTGCTGGTGTAGGTTCCTTGATTTTAACAAATGTCCCCTCTGGTGGGGAATGTTCATAGCGGGGGAAGGGGGCTGTGTGTAGGGGGGCAGAGGGTATATGGGAAATCTCAGTACTTCCCCCTTAATTTTGGTATGAACCTAACACTGCTCTAAATAAATAGTCTATTTAAAATATATGCGAAAACAGTTCACAAGAGGCCCAGGTCTATTTATTCTCAAAAGTCCAGCCCATGTCATTCCCAAGGTCTGCCAACAAAGCCTTCTTCCGTATTTGAAATGGATGTCCAGTCAGGTGGAGGGGCACTGGCACCGATCTTCTTCCAGAAAAGACATTCATTCAGGCAGCATCACCTCCCCTAGCTCCCGTCCCCCCCGCAGGCTCTCTGTGCTCGCCCCGCGCAGAGAACACCGCCGCTCAGCAGTGTCCACTGTCCCTTCGACACAGGAGTCTTATTTAGTCTAGAAACTCTCCGAGGAAATATCCGCTTGCACGTGAAAAATCTCTGGAATTTCTCTGTTTCTCTCTGTCCAACGTCCCTGTATCTGTGAAACAAACTTGAAAAGCTTCCGCACACAAGCGCTGCCTTGTTTGGGGCTGGCCACCGTGGGCCTGGCTCCAGCACACTCCTGTCCCTGCCACTGCTGCTCTGAGCCGCTCCTGTCCCTCCAATGACAGCTGTGCCCAGGAGGAAGAAGAGGAGGAAGAGCAGGATGAGGACTCTTTGAGGGTCAGAGCTGATAAGTTTTACGCAATCAGGGAGACAAAGGAACAATATCCACAGTCTTAAACCCCAGTCCTTGGGTATCTTAGCCTCGCCTCTGCTCACTCCGTAGTTAAGGCATGGAAGGTTCTGGACCTAGAGGACAATAAAAGCTGTGGGCTCGGTTCCTGACACCGTCTTATTCTTCCTCTTCCTTAGATTGCTTTTGCTGCGCATCCTTCTGTCTCCCCGTTCCCAGCCTCTCTCATTCCCCTTCTAAATACTCTTTCTTTCTCTCTTGAGTGCCCCTCCCCGCCAAAACCCTGGCGTTGACAGATCTGGAGCTCATTTAGATAAGGCACCCTGGGACCCGGGGATATCCAAGGGCCTCCCAAGCCCGGTCTGCGAAGGCATCGAATACTGCGTGTCTGGCTTCACCCTCTCTTAAACACAGCCAGGGAAGCTGCTCTTCTTCCCCATCTCTGGGCTCCTTTCTGCCCCTTAGGACCCAGCAGTGTTTCCAGGACTGTCTTGTCTTCATCTGAGCCTGTTTTCGGCAGTGAAGGTGAAAGACCGCCACTTCCCAGCTCTTTTTTAAGCATCTTTCTCTTCACTCCAGGAGGCCGGGTCGAAGAGGGCTAACACAGAAAGGGGAAGGTGGGAAAGAATCCGAGGGGAGGAGAGCACCCTTTGGAAAACAAGAAAGAGTCAAGTAGCAGGTGTGAAGGTTTTAAATAGAAGCTTGCTTCCACTGCACTCGGAGGACCTGGGGTTTTTCAGAAGACTAACATTTAACTTCCAGACAGTTCCGGGACAGTCTCAACATCACATGAATCCACTGCAGCAAAGGCTACAGCCCAGTGGCCCGTTCTGTCTGTGCATCTCAAATTCCAAGCTTCGGAGTTTATTTTCTAAGTTACATGCTAAACCTCTCACATTCCAACACACACACACACACACACACACACACACACACACACACACACGACTGTGTTTTTCAAAATGCAGTCATACATGGGAATTTTATGACATCAAACCCTGAAAAATGTGGAAACTTCGGTTTCAAACTACTTAATAGGGGAAAATAATAAACCTCTTGATTCGCAATTTCTTTACTCTGCTTCTGGTTCATTTCTGAAATGGTGACTGGCGCGGGGCGAGCAGACGGGGTTTCGGAGGCATAATCAAGTATTCATATAGGCCCGGTCTTGGCACTGCTGAGTGCGGTCTCTGATCTGGAAATGTTTTCCCTTCAGACAGGAATAGAGAGGTTACTTTTGGGTCACTCCCAGTCTCACAAAAGGCTTTTCAAACTAGATGAAGGAAAAGCAGTTCTGATTTGTTAGGAGTAGCCACTGAGCTTTCAAATTATAAAGATGGGGTGAGGCTCGGGGGTCGGCTGGTGTGTCTCTGGGGCGGGAGGCTGGTGAACGCCCACGCTGGGCTGAGAAACGCAGGGTTGCAGTCCGGCGGCGAAGGCAATGGGGGCCCCGCTTCCTCCAGGTGTCCCTTACGCAGACTTTCCAGTCGGGCTGTTGGCTGCAGGCGCCATCCTTTTTCCCGAGGCTTGAGCATCCGCGCTCTCTGGAAAGCCCGGGGAATGGCCGCCTGCCTGCACAGCTGCCTCGCCCGCAACTCTACCAGTGACAGAGCTCTGCTCACACCCGGGGCGAGTGACAGCACTTCAGATGCATTTCCTCCTAGGAGCTCATAAAAAGCCAGGGCCCACTGGCCCTGGTGGAGGGAACACCTGCGTTCCTAAGTCATAGAAGGCTCTGTCTTTCCGTGACCCCACTTTCCTGTGTCTGTTGGGAAAGCAGAGTCTACGGAATCAAAGGGGCAGTGAGGTGGAGGGAGAGGCAAGGCATTTGTCCAAGTCCTCCAGTCTCTCCGAGGAATCAACAGATACACAGTTTCCTGGAGCTAAAAGAACTTAGTGCCTTAATGAACAGTGAATTCCTCAATCGCCGGAGAAACTTTTGCAAATCTCCAGGGCCTAGACTAGCAACTGGCGCGCAGTGGCCACTCCACAAATCTTGTGGCGTGGGTATATTGAGCATGACTCTGGGCATGGGGCTGGGTAGTGAGCAAGAGTCAATTCTCT
Source organism: Mormoops blainvillei (assembly GCA_004026545.1). Lineage (NCBI taxonomy): Eukaryota > Metazoa > Chordata > Mammalia > Chiroptera > Mormoopidae > Mormoops > Mormoops blainvillei. Next base: position 30,530 of record PVJD01009232.1, on the reverse strand, counting down.
GCCCTCCTGGAGTTGCCATTCCAATGGGCAAGGTAGATGGGAAGAAGCGCACAATGAGTGCTGTTTTGAGGGGATGTGAGCTCGGGGGGGCATCAGATGACAAAGGGGGACATGCGTGGAAGGGTCCACTGCTTCTCGGGCATATAAGGGAAGCTCTCACTGCTTACCAGGCATGCGAGGAAGACCTAAGGGGAAAGAAGACGCTGTGTGGGTGACCTGGCGTATTGCAGGGGGAGGGAACAGCATGTGCCAAGGTCCTGAGGTGGGTGAACGTCTGGTGCGTTCAGCATCAGGAAAGCGGCCAGTGTAGCTGCAGCTGAGCGAGCAGAGAGTGCAGGCGATGGGGCTGGGGAGCGTGAAGGAGTGAACTTTGTTGAGGGTCCCATCTCCAAAAACTTCCAGAAGCATACTCAAGGGAAATGACCATTTAGATTATAAGATGATACGACTGTGACGACAGAGGATAAAACAGGCTACAGAACTAGTGGCAAGTCACTGGTGTTCGGGTAACAGGAACAGAGACAACGTAGCATCTCTGAGATGGGCTGTGCCCTCAAGGAGGCGTGTAAGAGCGGTGACCTGAACTGCCCTTGAGCAGGCTGTGTGGACCCTGCAGCAGCGCCGAGCCTCAAGTTGGGCGAGATGTTCTGGAATGTGTGGCAGCCGCACCGACCCTTCGGATAAGAGAGCGGAGTCCTCACCCTAAAACCACCTCTGTTCAGGCCAAAGGAAGAGAGCTCACCTCTTTACGCCCGGGGTTGTGTCTCCTCCATGTTGTTCTAGCTGTGTTTGTGCCAGCAGCTATTGGTCTCATCGTTGTTAGGGGGAGAGAACGTGGTGCTTGGAACACAACGGCCTTGTCAGCGTCGAGGAGGATGCTTCCTCCTTCAATCTGCCTTTGCGTCCAGTTCTTAAACCACCTCCTACTCCAGACTCACCCTCTACCAGGTTTTGTTAGGCATACGAGGCCCACAGTTATTTAAGGATCCAAACCAACGTGCTGTCTCTGAGCTTCCTACAACTTGACCGCACTGAGATGAAGAAACCGCCACCAGGGCCGCTTTGGGCTTTGACGCCACGCTGTCTGATGTCGACATCCTCCTCTGACAGCTCAGGACGCAGGTGAACAGGTCTGTGACAGGTGAGCCCCTTGCTGCCTCTAAAGTCATTTGCAGCTGCGCCCTGTCCCTGCTGTGGATTGTCACCTTCCCTTTCTCCCAGTAACCTCCGTGAACTTAGACAACCTTCTCCATTACTGTGTGTTCTTAAAAATGAGCGCTTTGAGCCCTGGTGAGTTTTTGGTTTGGTTTTGACCAGTGTGGGGAGTTGGCCCAGAGGACACGCCGGCCTGTGATACATAGTTACCTTTGCAGGTGACTTCTAAGGCAGCTTGAGTCATTCTCTTACCACACAAGTAGAGCCATCTTGGAATAAATTTTTAAAACCTACCTTGTTTCCTGGGAGTTCTGAAGCTCCTAAGGGGTGAGGTGTCTCAAGAGCCAGGGGGCAAGCTGCACGTGAGTGCCGTCAGGCCGTGGGGAGCCTGGATGTGACCTCACTGTGCCAGGCTGCAGCCCAGGCTCCGTCTGCCTCCGCAGGGAAGGGTGAGCAGGGCACCGAGATGGGCCGGGCCCCACAGCGTGCCAGAGGTCGTGGCTCACCTGGGCAAATGGTGAGAGGGCCGCCCTGGGAGCCTGCTGACCCCAGTCAGTTTCTAGTGGGAACGCTGTGTGCTGACCAGCAGCTCGGATTCCTTCGCTGAAACCCCAGCTGTGCTGGGAACTGACCTCATTCATGAAGTAAACATTGAATCAGATACCAGCAGGCCTAGCCCTGGTGGAGTGGAAATAACATGGACGTTTCCATAATTATGAAGCTGCCAATTGGATTTGGCAAGAGAAACTCTAAATATGTCAATCGGAATGAGTTCATTACCTTTCCTTGCCAACTCAAATCAGAAGCCAATTGCCTTGTTGCGGTTGAAATTATTTGTATAAAAATGCTTTACTTACATTTTGGTTTTTATACTCCAGATAATGTACTGGAAAGCAGCGTAGTCTAGCAACTGGAAGACAATATTGGGAGCCCGTTGACTGGCGCCCGGTCCTGGCCGAGGCCGGGGCACTCCGCGAGCCAGCAGTTACCGCACTTGGCTTCGGAATCCTGTTGTTGGAAGACGGGGCTGGAGCGCAGGGTCCGTCCCATGATCTGGGCCCGGCTGTAATCTTGGTCCCGGTGTTTGTGTTCTACTTCGTGGGCACACTCACTCACTCAGTCTACACAGGTCTCACGCGCGCACCACCTGGAGGCTGCGCGCTGAGGTCACGGGTCGTTCATGCCCTTGACTTCCCTTTTCCCCCTCGCTGCGCCTTCCTTTTCATTCGGTAGATGAAGGAGCTGGTTTGTTACTCCGTCGTCCCTGAGGCCACGGTTTGCAATGCGGTCTCACAATTTTGGGAGAAATGCTTTCCAATAGCTGTTCCTTTCTTACCCTCGTTGACCCGTAAGGCAGCGGAAATAACGTGTGGAGCCACAGTCCCGGGTCCCCACCCTAGCTCTCGCCCTGACAAGATGGGTGACCTGGGGCAGGTCACTTAAACTCTCCGCTATGCCTCCGTCTCATCGCGTGTGAAAACATGAGTGAAAACAGCACTGGCCCGAGAGGGGCCCCGGCTGTGAGGTGGCCAGGGTTAATTCATGCAAAGCACTTGGGGCAGCGCCTGCCCCAGGAGGCCCACACTGGCCTTTGGGATCGTCGCTACGACCACCGCTGGTCTGCATGAGCAAGGGCGGTCATATCTGTACGCAGTCCAGTGCCGCATCTACGAGGTGGGAATCAACGGCCACGCCCCAGGCACGGCGACAAAAAGCCAGGTGCTTCAGTCACGACTGATTCACTATGTCACTTAAGTCAGTTACCTAATTTCTTTTTTTAGTTTCTTTATATCTGTCACCCGGGGTTAATTCTTACTGCTCCTTCCTTAGGTTCTTCCTGTCTGATTTCTGATAGTGAAGTCATTCAAAGAAAGTCGCTATTGTGTGTCGTCATGTCACCTGAGGGTGACTGTTGATGCTTATGTGCTTCAGTAAGCGTGGAGCTGAATAACTGGATGCTCTTGTCACAGGCCCACGGGGACTGTTTCTTCAGCTGAGGACGAGGGCGGCCGGCATTTGTCAGTCTCACAAAGACCTTCTTTTCCCTTAAACTGAGTCATTCGCCCCGTTTCCTTTCAGCACTGTCGCAGCTGTTCATTAACCCTCCTCTTGATACCCCAGGCCCTCTGTCCATGCTGGGACAAGAGGAGGCAAGCCCACTGACTTGTCCCTTTGTGACATGAAAGTCAACTGAGCCAGGGTGACAGGACTGACAAGCCTCGGCAGGGAGCACCGAGCACGGCTGATGTCTCAGGGTACTTTGTGGAATCGTGGAGCATCAAGGTAAATGCCCTCAATTAAAAAAAAAAAATGAATTGGATGAACTAAAGTCCAATGAGCTTAGTTTGGTTCATGGGTAAGTTCTGGAGCAGATAATCAAATGAATGATTGACTGGTATTTAGAAAGGATGATTATAAAGGTCAACAGTGATTATCAAAGGAACATCTTTCACTAGATTATATATCAGGTTAACCTTCCTTTGCCATAGTGCAATGGCTTTCGACAACAGTTTGAGGGTTTCTCATGAAATCCTAATGGACAAAATAGTGATGAAAAGACTGCTAGAGCCTGAAAGGACATTAGAAAATCATGTGGCACCTGTATGTTTAAGGCATACCACCTGCTCAAGGCCACTAATGCTAAGTAGTGTCAAGGCTGGAATCCACACCTGGCTCTGCGTCCCAGGTCAGAGTTCCACCCACTCCATGGTGAGGTGGAATGTTAACAGCAGATGGGACAGTGGTGTCCCAAAGCGTTCTCTAATGGCATGCCAAACAGTTCTGTCCTTGGCCCTACACTCTTTAACATTCTATCAACGACTTGGATAAAGCCAAAGATAACTGCTTATCAACTGTGCAAATAACACGAGACTGGGAGGGAAGGCCAGTATGTTGGAATCACAGAATCAGGATCCAAATTATCTCAACAGGAAAGAATGATTGGTGGACTCCAACAAGATAAAATTTAATTGGAATACATGTAAGGTCCTGCATTTAGCTCCAAAAGTTGATTGCAAAAGTATAGGATGTAGTTGGAAAACATGTCCAACCTCACCCATAATCAAAGAAATGCAAATTAAATAACCATGAGATAATTATTTTCCCCTATCAGATTGGCAATGATTTAAAGAATAAAAATTCCCCACGTTTGGTGGCTAGGGCGTAGGGAAATAGGCTCTCTTGTAAACCACAGTGGGCGTATGAACAAAATTTCCCTTTCTGGAGGGTAATCTGGAAATATATAGCAAAGGCTATAAAATGTACCATTTGTCCAAGCAGTTTAATTTATAGAAATGTATCCAAAGACAAGTATGCAAAGGTTTATGTACAAGGATATTCACAAAAGCACTGTTAAGAAAATAATACTTTTGGAGTCGGGTGTTCACTTTGGAACAGAAGACTTGGAGGCCTCAGAAAGGTACCACACAGCTATGGTCAAAGACCTGGTGCTATAAAGAGGAGGGATTAGGGTCTGTGTCGCTCCGGAAGGCCGGACCAGGACTTTTAAGAGACGGATGTGGTCTAATGTTACAAAGCAAATTCTAACAATCAATTCTGTCCAAAATCAGAATGGGCGCCTTGTACATTCCCAATCATTGGCAGACAGCCCTCTGTCCAGGGTGTCAAAGAGGACCGTTGGTGTTCTTTAGCCACTGGGATAAAACGTTCCCTTTGGTTCCTTCCAACGAGAACAGGCAATGAGTCTTGGCTGCATTAAATCATCAAAGGGGAGAGTCACTGCTTAAGTTGAAGCTGAGTGAGAGGTCACACCAGGGTCCACTTCCTGACCCTGAATTCTGTGAATGAAATGAGAAACCTTCCCGCTGCCCAGCACAGCTCTTCCTGAGAGGCTGTGGGAGAGGGCCGTCCCCCTGCACCCCAGGTCTTTTAGGAGCACCTGCTATGTATCAGTCCCCTGGAGGGAAACCTAAGAGAAGGTTTTAGCTGAACCTGAAGACAGGAAAAAAAGACAAGTGTCCCTCCACACTAAATCAATTCTACTGCGTTTTGGTTCCCAGGAGACAGGCGTATGGGTAAGTGTTCGACTGCTTTATCCACATCTTTTCTTATTCTCATTAATTTCATCTAAAATTTTCAGCTTTATTCATAAATCACAGCTATCTAAACTATACCCAGCACCCCAAATATAGAGAGTCGGACTTTGGAATGCTCATCCTTAGTGAGTTCTTGCATTTGCTCACCACTTCGCTTTATGAAGTCCCTTCCTGGCCTCTTGTTTCATTCAGTCTTCTCATCAACTGTATGCTGTGGGCATTATTAAAAACACTCAGGGTCACCATGACTAGTGTGGCTCAGTGGGATGGGCATCATCCTGTAAACTGAAAGGTCAGTTCGATTCCTGGTCAGGGTACAGGCCTGGGTTGTGGGCCAGGTCCCCGACTGGAGACAGGCGAGAGGCAACTGATCAATGTTTCTCTCGCACATCAACATTTCTCTCCCTCTCTTTCTCCCTCCCTTCCCCTCTCTCTAAAAATAAATATAATCTTTAAAAAGAAAAACTCATAGGTGACCCCTTGCTGAGCCCTAACTGTAAGATGCTCAGAGGCACTCTACCAGGTAGACCTAACACACAACTCTGGAGCTGGGAGTAGCTTTCTTCCAACCCATCTGTGGTCAGCGTAATCTTTCTTGAGACAACTCATCACATCACTAACGCAGACCTAGGTGGCCACCAAGGTCCTACACAGGTTGCTCCCCGTCACACCCAAGGAATCTACCAAGACCCCTCACTCTGAGCTCAGGACGCACGGGCCTCTCATTTCTTCCAACTTGTCACAGTCCTTCTGGTCACAGGATTTCTATACATATTCTTCCCTTTGCCCGGAAGGTTCCCCTTGTCCCATCTCTCTGTCCTATGCATTGTTTGCATCTTAATTAATGCTACGAGCTGAACTGTGCTTCCCTCTCCCTGACCCCCAATCCATATGTTGAAGTCCTAACCCCTAGGACCTCAGGATGTGGTTAAAGTTGAAGATAGGGCTTTTAAGGAGGTAATTCTGTTAAAATGAGGCCGTTAGGGTGGCCTCTCATCCAATCTGATGAGTGTCCGTACAAGAAGAGACTACGATATCTGGAGAGACACCAGGGGTGCAAGTGCGCAGCAGAAAGACCAGGTGAGGACTCGGAGAGAAGGTGGCCGTCTGCAAGCCGAGGAGAGAGGCCTCAACAGAAACCAAACTTGTAGACACCTTGATATCGGACTTCCCTCCAGGACTGTGAGAAAATAAATTTCTGTTGTTTAAGCACCTACCCTGTGCTATTTTGTGTGGCAGAGGATTCAGAAGCCATTACTTTGCCACGGTTGGTGTGGCTCAGTGGATTGACCGTTGTCTTGTGAACTGCAAGGTCGCTGGTTCGATTTCCAGTCAGGGCACATGTCTGGGTTATGGCCCAGGTCCCCAGTAGGGGGCATGTGAGAGGCAACTGACCCATTTTTCTCTCTCACATCGATGTTTCTCTCCCTCTCTTTCTCCCTCCCTTCCCCTCTCTCTGAAAATAAATTTAAAAAAAGAGAGAGAGAGAAGTCATTGCCTCAAGAGAGCTCTTTCCCACCCCTTCTCCCTTCAGCACTAATTGCCTGTCCTCTACCACCCTTACTGTAATTTGTAAAAAATCATTTATTTGGATGGCTACATGGCTATTGTCGGTAGCCCTCCCTCCGGACACAGAGCCCAGGGGAGTGAGGAAACAGGCGCATTTAGGTTCTCCGTCTCCAGAAACTAGCACTGTGTCTGCTGGCCACGCGGGCGGCGCTTCATGTTGGTGAATGAAAGGCACAAGTATTATTTCACTGAAAATACAAATGAGGAAACTGAGACTCAGAACGGTCAAACTTCCTAAAGGTCACCAGGCAGCTAAGAGACAAAGGGGGACTGGAACCCAAACCCCTAAAGCTCTGGTACTTAACCACTAATTAACCCTCCAGCTTCGAAATACATTCACTCGCTCAACAGATGCTGAACACCTTTCACGTGCCAGCTTCTATCTAGGCACCGGGGATATAGCAATGACAAAAGAGACTAAATTGCTGCCTTCACATGGAGAGAGGGCATCAAAAAAGATAAAGAAATAAGATAAAGAAATAAATCATATTTTAGAAGGTGACAAATGCACAGAAGCCCAATGGGAACGCGGGATCAGGGAGTCAGATTTGTAATTTAAAGTCAAGAGGGTAGAGAAGACCTTTTTGAATAGAGAAAGTTTGAGCCAAGTCTTGAAGGAGGGGAGGGAGGGAGCCCGGGAGATATTTAAGGACAATTTCCTTGCAGGGGTAAAAGCAAGTTCAGTGTCCCAGAGACACCAGTAAGCCTGGCAAATGACGTACGTGGCTGGAGTAAGGTGAGGGAGTCAAACTCAGGAGAGCGGCTCAGTGGGTTTCAGGAGCCTAGGGGGTGCGAGGCATTTCTGGCCATGATAAAACTTTGCCTTTTACTCCGAAGGAGTCGTCTTTGGATGGTTCTGCACAGGGGATCAATGAGCTTAAGCCTTACTGGGGCCTCCTGCCATAAGCTGAATCCGCTCTAGAACAGTTTGAAATTTTACTTTGCTTGGACCAGCGACACTTCCGATGTTTACTATCTTAGTTCAAGAAACCCCTCAAATTGAATTCTGGGTTCTGACTCTACCTTTGGGGGGGGTCCCTGGGATTCGCCAGCCGGGGACACAGGGCGTCGGGATGCCAGCGGACCCCACGCGGAGAGCAGTCCACAGGGGCTTTCGTGCGCTTCCGGAACCTCACGGACATCAGCTGACCAGCTCTCCCCAATTCCGTCTCGGGGGCGGGGCTCGACGCCTCGTCTCCACAGCAACGCCTTTGCCAATCTCAGCTCAGCGCTTCCGCACCGCGGGGGAGGCGCGCTAGGATGACGTCATGTCCCCGCGGCTCTTGAGTGTCGTCAGGCTTGGCTCCGCAGAGAGGGCTCTGCAGAGAGTGCTCCGCAAGCTGGCAGATCTGAAAACGAGCACGGCCTTGGACACTGCGCATGTGTCACCTCAGGTTGGCGCGTGTGTGGCTTTTAAACACCAAGTCCTCAGCGTGCGCAATTACCTGCCAGCCCTCGCTGTCGCGCCTTTAATCTTAGCCAGAGACATCATCGGAGATGCCACAGTTCCATCTGGCTTTCTGGGCGCAATCTTGAGGGCAGATGTCCGAGAATCAGACTCTTCATTCACTTTGTCTCGTTAGTCTCTTGCCTCTTCTGGTACATTCCTCGTTGCATCCACAATGCCACCTGCCAGTGTGAAAATGCCCGCTGAGTTCCCAAATTGCTGTTGCCAGCAAGCTTCCTCCATCAGACTATCTCCTTTCTAAACCGATGCTTATAAGATAGGCAAGCAAACTTTTTTTGCTCTATATGTGAAGTGAAGGTAATCAGATTCCTACTGACGGCCTGAGTTCTCTGAGTCAACTACTTGAACTTTTAAGGACTCGTGACTTAATGTTGTGGTTCTTTCCACCTGCTTTCGCACGTTTAGCCAGGATCCAAACAGTCCACCTGGCTAAGTAAATGACCTCCAGGTGAATGAATTGTCACTGTTCTGAAACTTACGGGACCTGGGGATACAATGATGGTCACAGTTCTGCCATCGATGATAGCTCATTTCGTTGATTAATTCAAGAAACATTTAGTGAACAACTGTGTGCTAGGCACCGTTTAGGTTATTACTGTTCATTGAAAGAATGAAGTATGATCTTCTAGGATCTAGCATTTGTCTAGGAATCAGATCTGATTTTGAACTTTGGCTCTGCCCCTTCCTGACCGAGTGATCTCGGGTGAATAATGAACCCTCTTTGCATCTCAATTTCATGATTCACAGAAATGGGCAAAATAATGCCTACCTCCTAAAGGTGACTGATATGAGAGTTAAACCTCATGCCATGGTTCTAGGAGCCTTTTATTTCCACTTCCTGATATTTCTTCCCTTCTTAGTCGTTGTCTGTCTCAGGCCTTACACAGAATAAGGCCACGAAGTGGGAATACAACCCCCTGACCAGCACACAGCCTCAGAGGTCATCAGCAGATTCTCCTCAAATTGTTTTAAAAACAGCTTTCATCCAGACGTTGCTTTTTGTGGGTCTGTATACTGAGACCAAGTTATATTTAAGCAGAGCCCTCCCACCTCATCCCCAAACAAGCTCCTCTAAAACCACCCAAATCCAAAAGGAGAAAAAAAAAATCCCTTTCTTCAAGTGCACGGTGACTTGAAGCTAAATATGTAGCGGGTGTCGGAGGGCGGCCCATAAGATCGGGTCAGATCCTGGGTCACTGTCTGAGAAGGACGAGGTGCTACACGGGTTGGGGAACGGGTGTCTGGCTGCCCTGTCACCACAAGGCCTGTGGTTTCCAACCCTGTCTGCATGCTCGTCCCACTAAACAGCAGCGGGAGAGAAAACAGACGTGTGCACTGGCAGACACACACACACACAGACTTGCACAGCCTTCAGAGGAAGTGGAGCACCAGATGTTCTGGGTTTCCTGTTCGGTGCTTCCACAGCTGGTCGAGTCTGTGGTTGTGGTTTGTCTGTCTCGGGCTCATGTGAGAGACAAAAGCTGGGCTGACGGGAAACCTCCCCTGCTGGCCCCCCTTCCTCGGCTCTAACTGATCAGCCACATGGAGGCCTGGCAGGTCAGACATTTCCTGAAACACCCGGAGCTTGGATTCTCCCTGGAGGAGGCTATCTCCCCCATCTTGGAAAGAGCAGCCCCTGGCCTGATGGCAGCCCTCAAAGAACCTGGGGATGATAGAAATCTCTCCAAATGTACTATTAATACAGACCTCCATCCCTGCTGAATAGAATGAAGCTGAGGCCAGTTTGCCACAGTCCCTAACCAGTGCCTGGCATAGAGCAGCCACTCAGAAGCACTCAGCACATGAAGGGATGGGCGAGGAGCAGGGAACTTCAACTTTGGGGGCTGGATCTAAAAGCCCCGGCTGGCCATCACTCTTCATAAGGGCCTTTGGATTCAAACAGATGAGGGTTTGAAGCAGCATCAAGCTACTGATTTGCTGCAAGTAATTTAACCTCTCTGGGTTGGGTTTCCTTATCTGTGAACTGGTGAGGATAATATCTATTTCACACAGTCGTCGGGACCTGATGACACACATGGATTTGCTTGATATGGAGTCTCGCCCATGGTACCTGCTCAAAGGAAATGCTGGTTTCCTTTTCTTCTTGCAACACTGCTATTTATTTAAAGAGATGTACTGAAGAAGCAGACGAGACAAAACAACCAAAGCATTGATCCCAGGACAACTGTCTGGTGGGGCAGTGGAGCAAGAGAGCTGGCATTTGCATTGGTGCCCATAGTTTGGGGCGGTGCTGGGGCTACCCTGGGGTCCCTGGGAGGCAGCACCCAGTGTCTTTTTCTGAGTGTGGAGCTGGAGGTGCAGGGGAGAGCAGGCAGAGTGTTCTTTCACCCTTAAGCTCAGTACTGGTATTCATGGCTATGGCCACTGTTCAGTCTGCATTTGGATCTGGGCGATAGGGACCCCTGCTCTGAGCCCCAGCCTGCAACAGGCTCCCCGACAGCCCTCCTCCAGCTGCATACCTCCCTGTGAGATGAGGCATCCACAGCGAAATGTAGCCATTGGAGCCATTGTCTCTGAGGTCTGACTGACTAGGTCCAAATGTTGGCTGTGTCACTTAGGGGCTCTACAGCCTTGGGAAAGTTACTTACCTCTCTGTACCTCTTTCCTTATTTATAAAACAGGTAAAACAATAACCACATCATAGGGTGGTTGCAATGATTTAATGAGTAATATATATATAGTACTTAGAACAGCTGCTGGCATGTGGTAAGGGACTGATAAATGTTCATTGTTAGACGAGCAAATGTGTTTGATTCTTACAACAACCTAACTGCAGGTAGGTTCTGTTATTAGTTCAATTTCACAGGTGAGAGAAAACTTAAATTCAGAGAGATGCAGTAACTTTTGTAAGTTCACACAGGTAGCGAGTATTAAGGTTGAGACTTTCCTCCAGTTCTTTGTCACTCTTTCTTGTGTGAGGTCTGAACCACCTCCACCAGCTGCATTTTTTCTTCTTCTTCTCAGAGTCCACCCCCCATCCCCATCCCACCTGTACCCCAGGATGCTCAGCCTCTTCCTGCATCGAGGAGCTCACCCCCTGTAGCTTCCAGCTGGACGTGCACTTTCAGATCGAGGGCTTGACTCACTGTTTCCTTGCAGACACTTTATTTGCAGAGTGGCTTCTTACAGGCAATTGTTTTTAGTTGAAAATAACATGAGTTACTTTATGGGAAGATTTCAGGTGTTTCTGGGACTCTTGTACTTTAACCCAAAGCAGTGGTACTCTGGGGTGAGTTTGACAAAAGGCAGTCTGGCCAGGGAGACACACACTATTGATTTAGTTGGCGAAGTGGTCCCACTGCCCTGGTGGTGGCTCTGTCTGATAGAAGAGGCAGCGTGGCACGGTGTGAGGGTTCTCAAACTCGGTGAGCAGAGCTATTGCCTGAGGAGCCTTGAAAATGCAGATTTCAAGGGCCCCATCTCAGAGTCTGTGAGCTACATTTTGAGAAATGCTGGTATTGTGCAAAAAGACACAAGACCTTGGTTCAAGTTCTGTAGTTAGCTGTGCGGCCTCAGACACTAAGCCTGTGTGCGCTTCAGTGCGCTCATCTTCAAAATAGGAACAAAGCCTATCTCACTTGCTTCATGCCCTGTTCAATGCCTTGGAATGTGACAAAGGACCGTATTTACGGTAGTGTTCAACCGAGTGCTGTCGAGAGAGTCAGAGGAAGGCATAGACTCAGGCCCAAGCCTCAGAGAAGTTCCTTAAATCTTTGGTGAGATGGGGAACCATGGGGCCCCTGAATGTTAGCCCATAAGCATTCCTTTGGGTGAAGGCTGTTGGCTGGAGTGGGGTGGGGTAGGTGTCGTTTCCCACTTCCTGCACACTGATCGCTCTGCGAACAACTTGGTAAAGTATACCAGAGTGTTCCAGGAGCTCAAATCAGTCAGGGAAGGCCAGTCAATGCTGCAGTAACAAACAATCCTGGGTCTCCGTGGTAGCACACAACTGGAGTTTACTCTTCAGCCGTGCTGTAGGACCCAGTCAGTCGGCAGGCAGTTCTGCTCCACAGACTCGCTCAGGGACCCAGGTAGACAGAAGCTCCACATTGTGGCTGCACCAACTGGAACCCTCCGTAGTCACAGGGGGCCAAGAGAGACTCAAGAAAGGGCTTTTTATTGCCTCCGCCTGGCAATGGCATGCATCACTTGTGCTCAATTTCATTGGCTAGAACAGGTCACATGGCACAGCTGGGACATGTAGGAGAGCAAATGGCATATTTGGTGAGCTTACTGTTTCTGCCCCAGGATATATCGCCAAGAGTAGGGACATCTGACAACTCTAGGTCCAGGTTTCCAGCTTGGGCACCAAGACCATGTCTCTTAGATAGGAAAGGAAGGAACACTTCTCTGCTGAGTGGCTCTCGCACCCTACAATCTGAGCAGCTCAGCTTCCCTACCTGGTGGAGTGGAGTTTTATTTGTTTGCGAATGTGGGTTTTTCCCCCACTTTTTCCTAATTTTTGCCTACCCTCAAAAATGGGAAGCAAAGCAGTCTGCCTCAAGTGGCCAGCAGTCTGGCCCAGCACCCCCCGAAGATGGAGAGGAGCCATTTCCCAGCTGCCCAAGAAATGGCCCAGGAACTACCCGGGGTCTGGGGGTGTGGGGTGAGAGGCTGATGCAGCCAAGAGGCGGTGTGCCCGGCTGCCAACTCCCCCATAGTCCTAGCACTCTGTGCACGGCCTAGCAGAAAGCAACCCAGATACCTTCAGAAATGGAGAACACTGGCCTGGAACCCAGCAATTTGGGGCAGCAGTATTTCTGGAGCGCGCAGCTTGGGAATTTGCCTGAAGAAATCTTTCATTCCTAGAGTGTTGGTGGATAAATGGCACTTACTTGTTTAACCTCAAATCAAGCCACAGCCCCCATTTCTGAACTGCTTTGAAAGGGTTGTTTTAAAAAAGCTGAACAAGCTGAAAATCATGGGTCTAGGTTGCTGGAATGGCTTTGCAGAAAGCGGCAGGCTCAGGAAGTGCCTTCATTTTCCACAGAATGTGACTGGCAGTGGGGGTGGGGGTTGTGGGAGGAGCAGAGGCTGGACCCTTCTCCCCGAAGACTGCATATGGGCTGCACTGTCTCTGCTGTGGGTTCAGCCTTGACCTGGGCAGCGTCCCCTTGGGAGTTCAGGGTGGGAGGAAACTCAGGAAAAGTCCTATCTGAGACCTAAACTAGATCCCAGCTTTGCATTCAACCGAGTGGAGTTCCTGTGTCATTTCTGTCTGACCAGCCTCTACTTCCCCTCTTTTGGTAGCAGAATGAGTCCTTCCCCAGGAGAACTGGTTTCCTTGGTTCCTGCTTTGACCTGTCCCCTGATTTCTACCCACCCACCCATGTACCACCTGGGACTTGGCAACGAAGTGGAGAAAAGAAGGAAGGAAGGAAAGAGGGAAAGAAGGAGGGAAGGAAGGGTGGAAGGAAGGAAGGAAGGAAGGAAGGAAAGAAGGAAGGAAGGAAGGAAGGAAAGAGGGAGATGCTTCTCTTGGAAGTGGAACAGAACCTTCCCAAGCTGAAGCTGGCTTTAGCTCCCCTGCATCCTGGAAACCATCCCCAGGCACGGCGATGCTTCATCCAATGGAACCAGCCCTGCAGAGCAGCGACGCCAACAAAAGTGAAAGGGCAGCCCAGCAGAGCTTTACCCGGCACTCCTTCGAGAAGGAGCTGAAACAAACTGGGTATGACCCCCTCCCCCCTCTCTGTCTCTGGGGTGGGGAGTGGGTGGGCTTCAGATTGCAAAGAAGGGGAAAGACTGAGTCGGGCCTCGTGCTCAAGTCCCACCATTCAGCCCTGGCTGGGGGCGCTGAGGCTTCTGGCCCGCACCTCTCCCGCCCTCCAAATTGCTGAGGGGCACACCTGCCACGGCGCCTTATCCCCTGCACGGCCAACTTGGTGCAAGTGGAGTTCAGAAATAATATTGACAACAGCAGCTGCTGCCACTTCTTTCCTATGAGACCGTTTGAGTGTCCACCCTGTGCCTGGCTTTATAAGTATGGGCTCATTTAATTTGCACCATCCTGCAGTTAAGTTCTCTGATAACGGCCATTGCACAGGGGAGGGTGCGGATCGATGCTCAGAGAGGTTAAGTAACTTGCCCAGGTCACACAGCTAAGAAGAACCATTGCTGGGCCTCAAACGCAGGTCCCAAGCCTGGCTTCATGTCTGTACAGGATGTAAAGCAGAGAGAACTGCACTTGTCTTTCTCACCTGGTGGCACCAGATTCATAATAAGTGTGGCAGGACTGCTATTCCAGGATGGGCAGGGGACTTCAGCCCAGCCCGTCCCCGCATGCGCCCCTCAGATGACCACCTGGCCCCAGGCAGAGGGAGTGCAGAGCCTACCAGAGATCCACAGCCACTCCGGTCTCCTGGCAGGATGGACACAGTTGTGGCCCCTGGTGCCCAGTCCGCTCTGGCCATGCCCAGTTGTGGTCTCCCGAAGCTCCCATCGGAATCACCCCTTCCCTGCCACAGCTCTGGTCTGTAGGGACTGCTCCGAGGAAAGGGCCCTCTTCGGCTGATGTTTTGGCTGGCGCTGGCTTGGTCTGGTTGGGCGGTGTGGGTGAAGGTGCTGGTGGACTGGCAAGGGGAGGTGGGTGGGGGAGGGGGTCACAGGAACACTGACTCACACACACCGCATCTTCCCACTCCCCTCCCTCCCTTCCTCCCCGGGGGCAGCTCAGAACACTGTGCCCTCACTGACCCACACGGAGCAGGAGGAGTGTGTGGGGGGGGGACGGTGTGCGGAGACAGAGGAGGGGATGGCTGTGTGGTGGAGCAGTGATCCGGCAAGGAGCAGGGTTCGGGGATGGGGAGAGGGGGTCGGGGGGAGCATGCACCCTCAGGCAGGGGAGAGGACAAGCAGCGGAGTAAACAGCAAAGGAAAAGAGAGCAGGGGGGGCTTCTAAAATGGTTTTGGACATTCGTGACCAGGGCTGTTAGGTGGGGGCCCCTGAGGAGTCCCAGGAAGGGAGGGCTGAGCTGCCCCAGTTTGGGGATGAGTGTCTGCTTTGCAGTGGCTGTGATGCCACTGACTGGGTGTGTGTCTGAGACTAGCAGGAAGCCGGGCAGGGCCTGGGCTCGTTGGGCGTGGCCTGCTGTTCATCTGTCTCCTGGGTTCCTTGCACCGGAGGGCCGAGCCTTCCTCCACTCTGCCCGCGGCACCCGGCAGACACAGTTTACCCTTTACCTCCGAGAAGCCAGCCGTCCCGCCTGTGGTACGGGGGCTTTCCCCTCATGCCCGGGCTGCCCATTCGCAGAGACCCTAGCTCCGTGATGACACTGGGGAGCCTTTCAGTTCTCATGCTCCTCCTCAGGGTCCTGTCCCATGGGGCCAGGGCCAGGCCCACTGGTGACACCACTGCTAACACTGAAAACCACGTGGGTGGGGGAGGGGATGTGGGCTGTAGGGGAGATCCCACCCCAGCGCCATCCCCAGCAAAGCCTCCATTCCATTTTTTCCTTTAACATCATTTGTTAGGATTAAAGATGGGGACTCGGGAGTGAGGCTAACTTGGGTTCAAGTTTGCTCTGTTGCTTCATGTATGGCAACATTTCACCCTGTAATCCCATCTCTGGAAATGTGAGAATCTGACTGAAGACAGTAATCGCAAAAACAGCAAAGACGGTTCCCATGCGAAGATGTTCGCGCCAGTGTTATTTATAACAGTGAAGAATTGGAAGCCACCTATATGTGCTAAAATGCGAGAACGGCTAAGTGAAGAATGGCATTACCTGCCACCTAAGTTTCAAAAGGCATTTTAAAAGATGTAACCCCGTGATGACTTTGTGGTCACAGAAAAGTTTTGTCATAACGTTAAGTGATTATAGCTATGTTAAACAAACGACAACCGTATGTCCAAAATGTCCACATAAGAGAGATGGCAAAAGAAAACGCTGCGAAATATACTGTGGGTGACTTCAAACTTCTCCTTTCCTCTGTTTATAACAAGCATGAACACTTCTATCAAGATTAATTATGCTTTAAAAATATCTTTTTCCTTATCTTGAGAGTCATATTTATTTTTTTTCTAAGGCAATACCAACAAGGAAAAGAAGAAAAACATGTTAACATTTCATGTATTTCCTTCCAGTCCTTTCTCCACGCATATTTCCACATCTATAAATAGATACTCAGTTGACTAGGGAAGAAAAAGCCCAAGGAATTTCGGAGGCGTCCTCTCTGGGCTCGGAGGTCCCAGTTCCCTGGAAATTGCCTGCAGCTGAGGGGAGAGTTAGGCCACTGGCCCAGGCTCTTGGGGTGACAGCTGCTCCTTGCTCGGATGCAGGCCAGGGGGCCCACCCTCCTCAGCCCGGGAGCTGCCCCTTGGACAGCCTGCTGAGCGACCATCCTCTATGCCTTTCTAGGGACCCCGAAGCAACCAATTTGCGAATTAATCCTGACCTTTCCGAAGTCTGAAGTCTCTAACCAGTGGGTGACTTCCTCTTTTCAAGTGGTTTGAGCAGTTGTTGGCCACGGGCGGGGGTTTTCATCTCGGTGCCATTGGGTGGCCCCGTCAGTAGCAGGTTCTGTGGGGCCAGGCCTGCTGGGTCCTGGCCTGCCTTGCCCTGCTCAGGTGGGGACATTTGCCCACGGCTCTGCCAAGGCCACCGCCCTGGTCCCCTGGGAATCTGCTAGCAAGATTCAGGTGGTTCCATGGGGTTGTTGACTCATTCATGCCCTCAGACTAGGTCAGCTCAGCGCTGCCAGGCCTGGGACCGTCTCCACAAACCCTTGATGTGAGAGACAGTACTGCCTTCCTCTTCCTAGGAAATGCCATGCGCTCTGGGGTGGGGTGGGGGCGCAGGTGGAGGTGAGGAAGGCTGTTTCTGCACAGCCTACCCTCAGCATAGGACTGCCTCCCCCACCCCCACGACATCCCGTCCTGTGGCCACATCTGCCCATGAATAAGATCCTATGATTCAGAACTTCTCTATTCTTCCCACCTCCTCCTGCTTCTCGGGTCGGGCGCGGGAGGCGGGGTACCTCACAATCCCCCCCCCACCCCCCGCCCCCAGGCTCTCAGCAGCTTTCTGATAACCACAGCTGTTTCTTCTTGGTCAGAGGTGAATGTGAACCCAAAGCCACCGGGTTCTGCCCTGAGCTGACTTTCTTTCGCAGCAGCCTGTCTCCACTTAGAAGGCAAAACAGGTCAGGCCGGCCAAGTCCTGCTCGCTGGGTCAGGTTGAGGACAGGGCGGGGAGGTTGGGCCGGGACCAGGGCCGCAGTGGGAGGGTGGGATGAGGCGCCCAGGAACTGCCCTCTGCACTACCCTCCAGGGCCCAGCACAGTACCAGGCCCACGGCAGGCACTTCGGAGTATTTCTGCGGAATACGTGCTCTTCTCTTCCCCGAGTGCCAAGGGGATGTGGCACAGGTTATGGTCACGTTTTTATTTTTCAAGGATGAGAATTACTTTGGTTCCATTCTCTAAGAGCCGAAGTCCATCAAAAAGATGTGCTAAGCACCTGCTGGATGCAGAACATGGGCTTTGTTTTCAAAGGACATATCTGTTCCCCAGTCGCTCACCACCCCCAGCGCAGACTTGGAGCGATGCTGCCTCTCACGTCTCAGGTCCTCGGCCCTGCTGGGGAAGCAGGTGATGCTTTGGGGACCTGGCCTTGGATCTAGACCTGGCGTGTTGGATTTAAGCGAACCTTCTTAGGAACACTTCCTTTAATCCATGACACACATATTTTAGGTTGAGATTGTACTTTTGACCGCATTGTGAAACAATATTAAATGGTAAATGGTATGAAGGGGGTCTCAGAAACCAAGGTGCCCCAGATACTGATGGGCGAACCCGCAAGGGGGCCATATGCCCAGAGGAAGGCCTGAACCACCCTCCATGCAATGGTGGGACTCTTCTCGTTTCAGGGAGAGAAAAGGTCCACTGGAGTCTCCCTCAGAAACTGGCGCTGTCCCGGGGGCGTTAACTGTGCAGCTAAAGCTGGGAGGGGCCTCCACCAGGACACCCCCACCAGGGGTCACGCTGTTCCCGTAGGCCCGGCAGCCCTGCCTCTTCCGGGAGCAGCAATCCTGTGTCCCCAGCATTTCCGAGACCCTGCACTCTTTTCCTTGGGGTGGGGCCATGACTCAGAGCCTGCCAATCAGGGCACCCACCCATGCCTCTGACTACAGCGATTGGTTTAGAAATAAGCACATGACTCTAGCTCACCAATCAGAATCCTCCCAGGTACTCCAGGTACTTTCTTTTTCTTTTTCTTTTTTTTGGCCAGAGTTGTTGGGCACTGCTCTCTTTTCTGGGGGCTACTGAGCTGGAAGGTTGGAAGGCTTTGGGAGTCTGATGACCCTCATTCTCCACTCAGAGAGAAGACTTTATCTTAGAGATGTGAGAAAGATGGTGGTCTGATGATGCCATTTGAACTCCTAGATCTTGATGTACCTGAAGCTGGCCCGCGTATGAAGCTTTCAGATAAGAACGAATACATTTCCCCCTGCCCCCTTAAACTAGTATCAGTTGGGTTTCTGGCACCAAATCAGAGACAAACTGACGGGCTATTGCCTCTGTCCCGCCTTGCTGGAAATGGGTCTGGCATCCTCAGGAGAGACCAGTTCAAATTGATTTTTTAAAAGTAGGCCTGGTACCCTAGGTCTTGGCCCCAGATTCTTTCTGCATCCTCCTGGTCCCTCAAGTCCCACCACTCTTCCACATTCACACACACAAGCTCCTTTCTGGCTGAACCCAGTGGGGTGGACGGAATAACGGTCCTCTGGAGATGTCCACATTTTTAGAGCCTGCTACTACGTGACCCGACATGGCAAAAAGGATTGTGCGGATGTGATTGGTGTTAAAGACTTTGGGTTATCTCGTGTGATGCCAAGGATCCTCCTTGGAGGAAAGTGGGAGGGTCCAAGTCGGAGATGGAGATGCGACCATGGGCACAGAGGCCAGAGTGAAGTGAGCAGGAACCAGAGCCAAGGGATGCAGATGGCTCCGGAAGCTGCCAGAGGCAAGGCCATGGAGTCTCCCTGAGAGCCCCCAAGAGCAACACAGCTCTCCTGACACCTTGGTTTTAGCCCAGAGTATCGTCTGCTTGGCCCACCGTAGCCAAATACCACAGGCCGGGAGACTTAAATAGCAAAAGTGTATTTCTCACAATTCTGGAGGCTGGGAGTTCAAGATCAAGGTACCAGAAAATTCAGTTTGTGATGAGTCCCCTCTTTCTAGCTTGTAGACGGTGACCTTTTCACTGTGTCCACACATGATACTTTCTCTGTGCACGTGTGCATGTATGTCCCCCTTTGGTCTCTCTTCCTCTTCCTATAAGCACAACAGTTCTACTGGGTCAGTGCCCCCCACTTATGCCCTCATTTAACCTTAATTGCCTCCTTAAAGGCCATTTCTCCAAATATAGTCACAATGTAGGTTAGGACTTTAATGTATGAAGTTGTTCAGGGGGACGTAGTTCAGTCCAAAATACCCCGTGAGGCTGATTTTAGACTCCTGACCTTCAGAAGTAGAAGGGAGTAAAGTCATATTGTTTGAAACCACTAATTTACATTGGTGGTAATTTGTTACAGCAGTGATAAGAAACTCATACACTCATCCAGGAAAGCCCTCTCTCTCCCCTGCATGTCTGCCCCAGGTTGTGCTGTCTGCCTGGCACTCTTAGCTGTCCAGCTCCTGCCAGTCCTCTGGCGTCCAGCTCAGGTGTCCATGAGGTTTACCTTGGCCCAATATAACTACATCCATTTATATATCTGTTCCCCTACCTCCAGCCAGGCTGGAAATTCTTGTCTCCCATTCCTCATTGACAGGTATATATTGAGCGCCTACTGTGTGCTGCGCAAAACCCGACATTCTTGCCATCTGGGAGCTGTGGTTCCAGCAGGAGGGAAGGGGGGATAGGTGGGAGGACAGACACCAGCACATCCGCCTCTCTCACCTGTGGACCCCCCGCCCCCGGCAGTGTCAGGCCCCTGGCGGACTCCATAGCCATTCAATCAACGAGAGGCGCGGTGAGTGGAAGGGGCGGGTGCAGCCTGAAAGAGGACTGCAGCTCCAGGTCTTGCCCTCGCTCAAGTCCCTACGGCTCTCATTCTGGGAGAAGCCCAGGCCTTGAGTCTCAAGGCTGGCCAATCAGTCTGAGCATGTTTTGCTGGGTGTTTTGCTTCCAGAGAGTTCCCCAGGTCCTCCCACACTTGCTGAGGTTTCTTGATACTCAGCCGGCGTCCAAGGACAACTGTGGGGCCAGGGGCACACGTAGCCCACTCATCAGCCTGTGTCCTCAGCGTGTCTGTTCCGAGCTGTGCTCCTCCCTGCCCCTCCTTTCCCAAGCCCGATGGTCCCCAGCATGGTGTGGTTTGTGGCCCCCTCCTCCCCAGGACAGTTGGCAATGTCTGGAGACGCTTTTGGTTGTCACAGCTGGGGATGGGAAGGGTTGCTACAGGCCAGGGGGGCTACTAAACATACTCCGGTGCCCAGGACAGCCGCTCTTCCCATACAACACGGAGCTGTCCTTCCCCAAATGTCCGTAGTCCCCAGGCTGAGGACCCCCGCGGCCTGGCCCACACTCTTGAGCTATTTTTGGCCGGAGAGTTTTAGCATTTGGGTTGTGGAAAGTTGACCCCTCCTTTAGAAATAGGTGACTGGATCTTCCCCATTTGGTGCTTTGGGGGCATCCTGGCCAAGGGTCATCTGCCACCACGTTGTCCTTGGAAGGCCTCCTCTTGTAACTTTGTTCTGGTACATTTTACACACTGGGGCTTAAGATCTGGAGGCCACACCAGACTGAGAGAAGTGTGTCCAGTTATTCCTGATGCAACAACAAACTCCCAACGTCCCTGTGGCTCCGTCCTCGCCCAGCTCAAGTGACCGGTGCGGGTCTAACCCCATCTGGGCATCAGGGTCGCCTGTGCTCAAGCCCCCACCCTGTGGGCACTGAGCCTCACATCCTGATCTGTAGGACAGGGACTGTCAGACCCGTCCTTCTGGACGTGTCGGGGAATGAGAGGTGCGTCCACGGGGAAGTTGAAACCAGCTCGGACCAGCTCATGAGAGCAGGAGTTTCAGTTCTCAGGACTCTCGTGAACCAGTTGATAAACAGCCTTCGTTAATAACTAAATTCAACAAACTTATAATTAAATAAATTATATGAAATACAAAGCTAATAAATACTCAGACCTTATCACGTCCTAATTACTGCACTTGACTGTTACCTATGCTCTTAAGGTGATTTATGTCTCTTGGGTCTGTGTGGTGGAAACGCCATATAACGGGGAGGTCACACGGCAGCTGGAAGTCCGCTGCAGGAGTATTTACACCATGGAAACCGGCACGACCCTCTTAGTTGGGGCTGGTATACAGCTCTGTTGATTTTCTAGATTTCAGAGAGTGATGGAGGAAACATGAATGCAGATTCAACCTGAAGGTGAGTTGTGTTTCTAGTCATTCCATTGCGAATCTCATGAAAAAAATGAAGAAAATATTCTCCAGTATTCAAATACTGTTATCCAATACAGGAAAAAAAAAAAGTTCCTATAAACATTTTCATTATTTCACTTTTCCCTATTCATTAATGTAAATGCAGCTATCAATCAACCTTCATGTCAGAACCAGGCTCCCTCTTCAATGACATGAGCTAATATTTTTCGCTGAGCTGGGTAGTAATCCAGCATCTATTTGTAGTGAACGTGTGTACACATTTTCTTGGGTACATTTTCTCCCAGGGAGCCGGTTGTTCAACATTTACCAGTGCAGTGCAGAATGTGAGCGTTGATATGAAATTTCTGAACACAGAGGCGGTGCTCAGAGCATCAGCTCAGGGGATGGCCCTGCAGCCAGAGCCCTGTGGGAAGGTGACGTGTGTCCAAGGTGAGGTGAGCACTGGTTCTTGTTGTGGTCGTGACCTGGAGGTTCCACTTTCCCTGTCCTGATGACGCCTTGGGCGGGCATCCTTGGGGCTCCGTGACACACACAGGCTGTGTCCTGGCTGTGGGCTAGGCATCAGAGAGCCCAAGATGGGAACCTCCTGGGGTGGGCAGGTCTGGTGCCCGCCTGTATTGGAAGATGGTCTAGAAACCCCAGGTTAACCTGGGTTGAGCAGGTTGGAAGGGCGGGATGTGGGCCTAGGTAGCCTCTTGTGGGTGGCAGTAGAGGGGACCTTGAGGGGCATCCTCAGAGTGGCTCTAGCCTAGAAGGCAAAATTTAGGTCATCAGGTCATTTTTGCTGAACCAGTCATTCATTCATTCAAATGGCATTTGAAAAGCGTTTTCATATGGCTCGTTTACCTTTACTGATAAATATTTGTTGATTATTTTCATCTTTACTGATAACTTAGTGGTAAGTACTATGTTCCGAGCACTGCTCTGTGGCGAGCGGACCCTCAGGAAACTTTTAGTCTAGTGGGGGGTTAGTGAAGTGACCAGGAAACACAGGATCAACCTAGGGTCTGTGAATGGGCTTGGGGTGGGTGGGTGGGTGGGTGTGTATTTTCTCTGAAATGGGGGCTCTGTGTGTGTGTGTGTGGGTGTGTGTGTGTGTGTGTTTCAGGAGACGGTTCCCAGGCCAGGACCCTTCAAAGCCCAAGCACTCTGCAATCAGAGAATAAGTATTACAGCAGAGGAAGTACAGGGTGCCTGGGGGGGCCGGGGGGGTTCAGGGAGGGCCCCGGGGAGGGCAGGGGTGGAGGCAAAGGGAGCATGTTTGGAACTGGTGGGGGTTGGGGCGGGGTGGGGACAGCACACAGGGCTTGATCAGGAGGAAGTGTCACAGCAACCACTTAGGGAGCTCTAAGCCCAGCTCACATGTCCCTGTCTTACTCATAAAGCTCCGAAGCAAATGCTGGTTGGGTAAAAACCCTCAGGTGACAACTCACACTTGAACTTCTAGAGCGAAGGAAGAAGGAAACGTTCTCAAATGTCTGAAAATCTGCATGAGCACGATTCCTGGAAGGATGAGCCAGGTGAGAGTTTCAAAACCCGCGAGGACCCCCCCTCCGCCAGGCAGAATGTAAAAAGTCCTGCTAGGAACCCCCACACTGTTCTGCATGCCCCGCTTAAGGTAGCCAGACTTAGCATGTAAAAATAGGACACCCAGTTATATTTGAATTCCAGATAAACAACAAATCATTCCTTAGTCCAAGTATGACTTTTGCAGCATTTGCAACCCTATGCCACTTGTGCCAACCACAGTGACCCCTGGGCCAGCAGCCCTCTCTGTCCAGTCGTTCCTCTGGGCGGACCAACAGCTGAGCAAGGTAGGCTGAGCCCACACTCACCCAGGGACCCCAGGTCAGGTCTCGACGTGAGGAGGAGCCCGGGATCTGCAGGATGCAGAAAAGTGGCTGTGTCAGGCCGGACCTCTGAGGGCAGAGCTGGAACAGAACCAAGGTTGGGCCTCAGACCCCTTAACTCCCACCTGCTAAGGGGTGAGCTGGGGCCCCAGGAGGCCACAGGCTTAGAGGTCAGAGCACGGGCTCCAGGTCTGGGTTCAAACCCTGACTCTGACATTTAAAAGCTCTGTGACCTTGGGCAGACACCTAGCTTCTCTGAGTCCTTGTTGTCCCAGCTGTCTACTGGGGTTCATAATACCACATGGAGGTGGCTCTGAAGGTTACAGGAGACAGAAAGCACTTGGCATAGCGCCTGGCATATACAGAGTGCCCAGCAAACGGTAGACATGACCACGTACTCACTATTATTAGGTATATTATACAGTATATTATATTATCTCTTTATATAACAAGGGTTTAGGACAATGATAAATTATTATGACAGATGGGACTTTTGTTTTGCTTACGGTTATATTCCAGCAACTTGACTGGTGCCTGGCACATGGTAGGTGCTCGACAGCCACGTTCCGAATGACTAAATGACGGTGAAAGGGTTTCGCCCCCAGGAGCTGGGAAGCGACCAGGCGCCCAGCAACCCTGAGGTTGGACCAGTCCACTCCCACCTGACCGGGCCACCCAGCATGGCCCTGATGGGAAATAAACATGACATGTAGGAACATAGAAAACCCAGGCTGAAATGTGTGGCTTCGTTTTCATGGAGTTCTGGGAAATCAGACCCTTTTCGACCAGTGACAGGAGGCCGTGGCATCTTGGAACCATGGCTCCCCGTGAGGGCCCCGTGGGGGTGAGGATGTAGGGATCCAAGCCCCGCCCTTCCCTCTGGGCACAGGAACCCGGGGAGACAAACGCAGGATGGGCAGGCATGTGGTGTCTGCTCCAGATGTCCCTGTCTGTTCTGTCCAGGCCCCCACCTCTGCGGGGCCCAGCGTGCCTGGCTGGCATCACCGAGGTCAGAGTGCTGGTGTTGTGGTTGTTTGTGCAAAGACACTTTCAAATCCCTGGGACTCTAACTGAGGTGTCCCACAAGCCCCGAACCCGGACCTCTCCCAGGGGACCTGCTTCTCTCCAGGTCTCTGCCTCTGACAGTATAGCACCTCTATGCGCCTGGAGATCATGTCACAAACCAGACGTTCTCTCGACACTTCTGCACCCTTTCTCCCCACGTAGAAGGCAGTACCAAGCCTTGTGAGTTCTAACGCCCAAGTAGGTCCCGAATCTCTCCACCTGCCACCTCTCTGGTCATGCCGTCATCCTCCCGTCGTCACCTGTGGAGTACTAACTGCCACAGCCCCCTGAGGTCTCCCAGCCCCCACCCTGTGCTCCGTGCAGCCGTCCCGCGTGTGGGCCTTGGCCAGGCGGCCGTCTGTCTGGTGCGACTTCTCCCTGCGTCTCTTAGCTCCTTCCTGCGCCGCCTGCGGGCCTCTGCCCCTCCTGAACAGCCAGATACCGCACCACTTGCAGACACAGCGGCACTTCACTCCTGAGTATCGGGACAAGTGTCTTCTAAGATCAAGGACAGTCTCCTGCATGAACAAATTCCATTTTTGTACCCAGGAATGTAACTTCGATGCAGAAGCATTACATAATATGCAATGCATAATTTAATTCTCCAACAGCCCCTGAAGTTTGCAACTGTCCTTATTTTGCTTTAATTCGGAATCCGACCAAGAATGACACATGGCATCTGGTTGCACATCCCGTTTACCTTCGTAATCCCTCTGCAGCACTTGACACCTGCCCCCGCAGCCCTAACCCACTCTGTGGAGGCAGGGCCAAGCCTGCCTTGGGCTTGGTTGTACCCCCAATTCCCCAGAGTGCCTGGCGTATTTTTGAACTTGAATTGAGGAGACGGCACAGTCCTGTTAGCTCACAACTATCATTTCCTTTCCAATAAAATCTTGCCGCCCTGTGAATAGGACACAGCTGAGGAAATACTTTGAACTCTCCCTCAGTCTAACCCTAGAAAGTGACAGTCATGGCAAGAGCAAGGGCAGCTTGTCCCCACCTGTCCTGTCCATCCGAGGCTTGAGGCTGTCCTTTTATACCGCAGAGGGCGGCAGAGGGGCGCACGGGTATGGGAGAAAGAACAGGGTCTCAGTCGAGCGTCTTTTTGGCTCTTCCCGAGCCTCGGCCTCCCAGTGTTGACCATCCCTGTGCACCCAGGCTCTTGGGTGGGTTCCCAGGAGGTCTGGGCAGTTTGGGGTGAGGATGCCGAGACAGGACGCAGCTGGCAAGCGCTTCCTGGATTATCCGCTCCCCGGCCATTCCTCCTCTGAGCCCCCCGCCCCCCTTCCCATGCTGGCTGGCGCGGATTTGCACGCTGACTAGAGTAACAATGGCCCAGGCTGGGCCTCTGGAGGGCAGGAAGGCCCAAACGGCCTTGGGAGAGGGAGAGGTCATTCCGAGTCACCGATATTTACTGACACAGCCATGACTGTTCCTGGGACAGCTGTGAATCAGAGGAACTGCCGGGAATAGCACTCAAAGGCCAGACTCACACTGTCTGACCAGCCGCCTGCCGGTGTCCCCCTGTCACCTCTGCCCGACACGGCACCTGCTTCTAGAGCTGAGTGCACCCCGGCGAAGATGAGCTCCATTGCTCTGTGTGTTCGACACACCTGAGTATATCGAGTGCCTACTGTGTGCCAGGTAGAATTCTAAGCGCTGAATTTTGTTGTTCGGTCTACATTTATTTTGAACACCTACTGTGCGCTAGGCTCTGTCTAGATACTGGGTTCCCATTATTTGTCCTTTTTTTTTTTTTAGCACCTACTGTGTGTGTGTGCCAGGCATGGTGGGAGAATCCTCACCCAGGGCGACCCAAGGCAGTAAGGTGGATCCTGGGGATCCCTGGGGTCCAGAGGTCAACCTGGTAGAGGGGTAGCCCCTCAAGGGGGCCAGGGTGGGCGACCAAACCCCAGCCCAGGCTGGATGTCCAGGTCTGGCTACTCACAGGCTTTTTGGCCAGGCTGGCTGTGGCTCTCACCCACTCCGGAGTGTCCCCCCATCAGAGTGGCCCTGTTGCTGGGAGACTCCGTGGAAAACAGTGCTGGTCATTCTGCAAACCTGGCGTTGCCCCCGGCCCCGGGGGCCACTGCGAGGAGCCCAATCCCCTAATTAGAACCGGCCGGCTTGGCCCGCGCCCTCCCCAGGCCCAAGCTGACTTCAGTGGCCATAAAACTTGCAAAGTCTTTCCTGTGCGCTCTCCAGGGATGCAACTTGCAGGAGCCTCGGAGGCGAGTCACTTCCCCCGGCTGCGGGGCTGGCACTTTCGCTCATGCCTCCCAGGGCCTGGCACACTGCGGGCACTGGGAAAGGGCTGCTAAACCAAAGACACCCCTCTCCCCCACCACCGCAGCCTCTCTCCTGCACCCTCACTCCTTCCTGCTGACCCTGTCTGCCCCAGCTGACTCCCCATCCTGCGAGGCCTGGCCTGGGGGCATGTCCCAGGTGGTCCCTGCTTCCGGGCTTCCGGGCATCTGCGCAGACCGGTCTGCCCCGGAATTTCTCTAGGGCAGGGACTGAGACCTTTCTCTGCACCCTAGCACCTACGCCGGGGCTTGGCACAGAGTGGGCTTCAGGGATACTTGTTGGTTGGCTGAATTGGAGGTTCAGATGTTGGTGTCAAAAACCCCCTGTGGATCCCCTGGTTTGAGCAGGAAAGTGCTCAGCCCTCTCTTCCCTCTCCTCCAGGGGCCAGAGATGTCAAAGGCAAGCGCCCTCTCTCTGCATACCCCAGAGGCTGGCGTGGCCTGGCCATCGGTGTCTCCAGCCAGGTGGACCAGGCTGATTCCAGCTCCTAAGCCAACCTCTGTTCAAGCCCGGGCCGAGGTTTCCACTTGGAGAAGGTCCCCATGGTTGGACTGGCCAAGGACCCAACTCGGAATCTCTGACTAACCCCAGCTGTCCAACCTTTAGTCCCCCGTGCAAAGGGGCAGCTGGCACTAAATGCCCTTCCCGAGGTCCTCCTCCGCTTTGCCTCGGTGAGAGGAGGCCGGGTGGCTGGGACCTGGTCTGGCTTGGCAGCCTGAGCTCTCCTGGCTCCCCCTTTGTTGCTATCGTCATTGTTTTTAAAGCTCTTATTTATTTATTTTCAGAGAGAGAGGAAGGGAGGGAGAAAGAGAGGGAGAGAAACATCAATGTGTGGTTGCCTCTCATGCGCCCCACATTGGGGACCTGGCCCTCAACCCAGACCTGTGCCCCGATTGGGAATCAAACCTTCGACGCTTCGGTTCGCAGGCCGGTGCTCAATTCACTGAGCCACAACAGCCAGGGCTCCTGGTTCCCCTTTGTACCCCAAAGCTCATGTCAGTTTGCAGAGAGCCATGGACCCAAGCTACAGCATGCGGCACCTTCCAGCAGAGCTGAGCCATGCTGCTTGTTTCTTAGGGAGAGGGCTGCTTGTCCCCGAGCCCTGGGGGCATTTGTCCACACAGGAGGCAGCAGGAGTCCCGGCGAGGGCCCAAGGGGGGTCTTCCTGTCGGCAAGACCAGACTCCAGGGGTCTCCTCTGGTCTCCCTATTTGGGCCTCCAACTGCAGGATGGGCTGAGCTGCCAACCTGGCAGCTGGCAGACAGGCCTTTGCCTGCTCGAAGCTCGAGCAGCAAACGACGATGGTGCCCGAGGCAGCGTGCACATTGGCAGGATGGGGGTGCTCCCGCGGCCTGGATTTGGAGGGTGGTTGCAGGTTGTTGGCACCGGCAGGCCCACACCTCCGAGGGGCAGGATTGGGCGGGGACCCCTCTCCCCTCTGTACAGATGGCCCTGGCTCATTCGCAGCTACCTTTTCCAGGGACATGCAACCCAGGTCTTGCTGATTATTTAGTTACTAATTTGTGAGTGACCCTCCAGGGACAAAGCAGGGACTAGATAGCCTTTGAGTCATGATGCTAAGGAGGAGGGGAAATTTGCACTTATCAACTGTAAGTCTGGCTTGGCGCTGCGTGTTGGGGACGGAAGAGGGAGAGCAGCTCCCGAGGGTGGGAGAGAGCCAGAGGGCCAGGAGTCTAGGTTACTCCCTCCCGCCCACTGCCCTGTCCCTGGCGGGGGTGGGGGGGTGCCCAAGAGTGTGTCCAGAGAATGAGGTCTTCGGTGGGCCCTGTCCCTGCAAAGGAGGGGGGCTGGGGAGAGGAAGTGCCGTCTGGGCTGAGGCTGCAGCTGTACCCCACTCCCAGCCCCTTCCAGCTCCCCGTCACTGGCTCCTGCCGCCTCTCCTCCAGTCCCCACTGTGATCCCCACAGAGGCTCTGAAAAGGCCCCAGCCCTCCCCGGCCACCTGCCTCCCGGTCTCCTACGTTCCCGTGTGACTCAGGAGGGCGGAGGAACAGCCTGGAAGCGTCTCGGACTCCTCTCCCATAGCCTCCCTGGCTGCGAGCCAGAGTTCCCCACCTTTCCTATGGGACCCGGATGACCTGCCAGGTTCCTCTGCCCTGCAGGGCGCATGGGATTTGAACCCTGCTTCCACTCAGGAAAAACCTGGTACATCCCACTCAGGAAAAACCTGGCTTGTCCAAGGGTGTGGCTGGCTGGCCTTGGCCAGGGGCCCCATGCCAACTAAGCAGCCACTGCTGTGCCCGGGCTTGCGCGCCCCGAGCAGGGGCCACCGCTCAGCCTCACTGGCTTCACTGAAGAGTCATTTTAAATCTCTCCGGTTGCTGGGTCGCTGAGGCCTGGACAGAGGATTCCGGGCACTGGAATCCATCCCCGGGGACCAGCCCACAGGCACCAGGAGACAGCCTCCACCCCCAGCCCTACAGGACCTGTTCCTCCTGCGGGAAAGAAACAGCAGGGGTCTGACCTGAGCCCGGTGACTAAGCTTGAGTAGCGGGGCTTGGTGCTCAGGCCCCCGGAGGCCAGGTCGGCAGGACTCGGGGTGGTCCTGGACTTTCAGGGAGTGGCCCCTGGGGATGGCAGAAGGTAGCACGAGAGCGGGCCTCAGCACCTACCACTGCCGGATCCTCTCTTGGGCAGTACTGTCCTGTCCTTCCTCCTGGGGACTGCAGAGACCATCCCAGGACATGCTCAGCAGGGCCCAGTCCCTTGTCAACACAGAGTGCTGTGGGGCCCCACCAGGCCGAGGGGTCCTCCAGGAGTCTTCCGAATGTGCAAACAGTCTGGTAGGTGCCAACTCAGGGAAGGGCGGCTGTCGGAACCCACCCCCGTCTCCTCTCATAAATCATTTCCCTTTTTCTAAAAAAAATCTGAATGCTCCTTATTGTGTCTGGAACACTTCCCTGAGAGTCCGCACAGGTGGATCTGGGGAAGCATAGAAGCGGCTGAGCTCTTTCCCTCTTTCCAGTGGATCCTTCTCCCCGGTTTTACCTTCCTGTGACTTCCTGGAGCGCGGTGACCGTTCCACCCTGGGGCACAAAGTCCCCTTGGCTTTCACTAGCCACCGGGCCTCTGCTCCTCTTCCCATGGGTGCTTTTTGGAGAAGATTCTCTGTCTGCCGCTGGACTGCGTGCGGGCCCTGTTTGCGTAGGTCAAAGGCCAGGAGCAGTGTTCTCAATGGCTGGATCCACCAGCTACATGGTTCTTTGAGGCGGGGTCCAATACTTGGCCACTAGTAAGAGTCAGGTCTTGAATGTAAGCGCGTTAGGATGGATGCAAGGCAAACGCGTGTGGGGGCTGTGCCAGACAGGACAGTGGCTGGCCAGCGATGTCTGTGTCCTACTCCACAGAACCTATGACTCCGCTACCTTGCATGGCAGGCAAAAGGGGCTTCACAGGTGATGGGAGATCATTCTGGATGATCCAGGTGGGCCCAATGTCATCAGAGGGGTCTTTATGAGAGAGAGGCAGGAGGGTCAGAGAGAGAGACTCGTGGATCGAATGTCTTCAGTCCCCCCAGTCCATAGGCTGAAGCCCATGTAACCCCATCCCCACCCCGTTTGGCTAAATTTGGAGACAGAGCCTCTAAGGAAGTAAATAAGGTTAAATGAGGTACAGTACC